>NXFB01000142.1:79277-97958 GCA_002525835.2 Ipomoea batatas | reverse complement strand
TTAAAGATAGAATAAGTCCAAATATGATGTAGGAAAAATACTTTTGGCTCAAAAAAAAATGTAGGAAAAATACTTAAACAAACCCAAGAATAAAATAGGCCCAATTTAAAGCAAGACTTAATGCTATAAATAAACTAAATGAGCCCATCTTAATTGTTAACTGGATTTATAGACATGGGCCTAATCAGAACATAAAACATATTTGTTTTTATTAAGTGATCTGGCCGAATTGGGTCAGATCAAGCCCAACCAAATAACCCATCATCATTATTCTTCATTAGTCCAATATATTCCTTGATTAATCAAAATAGGCTCAAGCCCATAAACCATAGACTTATTATAATTTTAAGCTAGCCCAAGCCCATATTATTAATCCCTTTCCATCAGCTTCTTTTATAATCCATTCAACCATTAGGCCTAAAAAATAATAATCATCCTTATTTAAACTTAGCAGCCAAACCTAGCGTATTTAACTTCTGCATCCATTAGCTCCCTTGCGCAACCAGCGAACAAAGAGTCGGAAAAAGAATGGAGACCGAAGCAATCGGAAAGAGGAAGACGGTAGCGGCAACCGGATGGAGATGAAGAGAAACTGGCCGGAGCCCATTCCTCACCATCGCCATCCGCCGAACCCGACTTCACCGTCGCCCGCCGTACGCTGCTTTTGGTCGCTGCAACTCGAAGCTCTGTTGCCGGCGTCGCCTCAAAAAAGAAAGCAGTGATAACGCCACCGCCGGTAACCCAGCTTTGACATTTCTGACTTCGCCACCGAATGGAGACCGATTCTCTGGCGAACTAGTAAGGCAGTATGTTTATTCTTTATAAATTTATTTCGAAATTATATTTCCTTTATATTTCGAAAAATCACTAATAATATTTTCCAAAAAAATTTTTGGATAAATTTTTATGTAGGTTTATACACATATGAAATCTAGATATAAATGTACATACTTGAAAAAAAAAAATGAGGGCATAAATATATGTATGCATTTAACAGAATAATAATATTCAAAACAACGCATACATAAACAAACTAATCAACTAGGCAGAGATTATATTTTGCTCTGATACCAACTGTAAGAATAAAAATTGAACTGAAGTATATGAAATATAGGATCTAACCTCCAGCCATAGTTATTTGTCTGATGATTGCTTGAACTGCTTGCTGCGGTTGCTTGAGCTTCCTAATTATTTTTCTCTCACTTGACTCAACTCTCTCAGATGGTGTGTATGAGACTTAATGGGGATTAGATGGCTTTATATAGTTGCATTCCATCAATGCACTAATCCTGTAATTTCCCACTTTAATTATTTGCACCACTAATGAGGACAAAGCCAGATTTAGTGGATCCCTAATTTAAGGTGTTAGTGGAGTGGATCCCTGAATTAAGGTCATAGTGGAGTTAGTGGACTCACACTTTTGACCTTTCATTCTTGTCCAGCTGACTTCACATGATTCGAATTCAAGAGCTCAATTGAAAAACACACATGCCATCTCATGGTGCTCTTCCCACTCTGGAAAAGGAAGGTGCAGTGAAGGACTTTTCATCAGCTTGTTGCCAAATGGCGGTGCATGCATGGCGGGATTGTGCAGAGTTAAATGCTAATTTGGCTTGAGAATAGCGGGAGGGATGTTGAAGTGTTCTATGTGTGAGAATATATGTGGACTGTGGTTTTTTTTTGGCAAATTTTGTTGTGAACCCGGATCCACCTTGCAATGTGATATGAGTCTAAAAATACAAAGTTTTATATACTCAATACTTACAATTTACATACTGAATGTTCATAATTTTTATATACTAAATGTTCACAATTTAAATACTGATAATGTTCACAATTTATGTACCGAATATTCGCTTAGGATGTCAGCCGGGTGGCTCCCCCTCGGTCAAAATGCAGAAATCTTTACGAGGGGGAGTTGGAGGGCGGTCTAAGGGTGAGGACACTTGGGGCTTGAAAGGGGAGGAGGTGGACATCGTTCCCACGCCTAGTATGGGGCAATTTTCTTTCAATTATTTGGACTAGATGTGTGTTTCGGACTACGTGTGAATGGGGGAGGGACCTTAGAAGTGTAATGGAAATTGTAGGATGATGATGCATGGAGATAGCTTATTTTGGTCTTGGAGGTAATATGTTTGAATTAGCTATTTTGTAACGAAGTTAGGCTTTTGAGCCAAGTTTTGTAAGGCATTATGCCAAGATTTGATGAAGGGTCACTTTCGGGCCAGTACTTGATTTTTTGATTTGAGGTTGGTATAAAATGGTTTGTTTTGCTAAAAAAAAAAAACAAAAAAAATGTACAAAATGTTCGCAATTTACATACTAAATATTCACAATTTATATATTGAATGCTCACAGACATTTTATTCCCATGTGTTTTTTCATATGTATAATTGGGGGTATAGGGTATGTCTGATCTATATGATCTGTAACTTTATTTTTTTGGAACATAAGGGGGGGATATACTTAAATAAAAAACATTTGAAAAGACTACTCTGTCTCATGGACTGAGCGCATAACGGGTCCCACCAATCCAATATTTTTGCACCAAATTAATACATCCGAGAGGCTTGGTAAGAACAATCCTTTAATTTCCTCAGTATCCACATGTGCCCTTTGCACTAACCAATCTGATATTGCGTTTTGTTCGCGGAACACATGGACAAGTCTCCTCTTTTCGCCTTCTCCTATCATTCTTCTACAGTTTTCAAGAATTTTGCATCCCCTTTTTTCTCTCCTAGTACCACTGCGAACTTCCCGAACCACATCGACATTATCACATTGTATCTCAAGTCTATTGATTCCCTTGTTCCGTCCCATTCTAGCTCCATTTCAATTGCCATTAGGCCTTCCACAATAGTGAGATTTTATTACGATTTTTTAGGAGTGTGATTAGGAAAGAGAAGATGGTAGAAAAATAAAAAAGAAAACAAAAATAAAACAAAAACTGATTAAATCAAAAAAAAAAAAAGAAAAAGAATAAAGTAGTGGCAACCAATCAAATTTTGAAAGCATCCACGTGTTGTACCATGCGACCAATCAAATTCAAATGGGGCCCACTTGACTGCAAAATCTCTTCACTTGCAAGAGATCGAGCCTCAATTTGCCTCTCTCTTCTCTCTCTTTCTGCCAAGGTGGCAAATTGTTTCTTAAAAAACGTGATAACTTTGCTATTGGGAACAGCCTTAGTTCTGCTTCCCTTGGATTGTGGGCATTAAACTTCTGTTTGCATCCAACAATCCACTCCCCATCTCTGGTTCGAAGAACTACTCCTCCTCCAGCTTTTTTACTATCTTCTCTAAAACTGCCATCAACGTTGAGAATCAGTTCCTCTTTTGTCATCGATTTTCATCTGAGTGACCTTTCAACAATTCTGCGTTGCATTCCTCCAGGTGCTCTCGCTTTTGAAAATGCTCTTCTAATCTCCACTTCTTATTTGTCAATCCATTCCAATTTCTGCTGAAGACTCCACTCCCTATCTTCGAAGACCTTCTCATTAGAAATTAATCAGTTAGAAATTGAAAGTTGCATGTTGGAAAGTGAAGAGATTAGATGATAATGAAAGTTGTAGTGATTTTGAATAATATTGAAGATGGTTGTCTTCTCTTTGCTAAAAAAAGTGTTCACAATTTTATATACTAAATGTTCACAATTTAAATTGTGAACATTCAATAGGTAAATTATAAACATTCAGTATATAAATTGTGTATTTGATCCAGGTTCACCTTGCAAGGTGAACTAGTGTCCATGGAATAACTGATGGTTATATATATAATGTAATCCACTTAGTCAAATTGTGGAACTTTGGATTATGATAATTTATAGACTCATAAGGTCAGTGTCCAAAGATAATTGAGCTAAAGAGAGCTTAAAAGATTGCATAGTTCAAATTAAGTTGAAGCTAGCAAAGACAGAAAGAAGTGTAGTCGTCAAACTCAAATCTCGACATGTAAATGCACAATTACACCTTACTTTAGCTAGTCTACTATATTTCTTATGTAAGTCTAAATTAACATGGGTGGCGGCTTGTGGTGACGACAAGTGGACATGATTGATCAATGCATGAAAATCACTAATTGTATGGTGAACATGATTGATTTAGGCATTACAACTACTTGTTTTAAGCTAAGGGGGTGCAAAAACTATAATAGGGCTCCTTAGCCCCCATCTAACATCATATCCAATCACTAATAAGACACTTCTCTACCCTCCCAACCACAACACCTAGGTTTGACTTTTCAATTCTCTAAGTAGTGTGATTCAAGAGTTAGAGTCAATATTTCCAAAAAAAAAAAAAAAAAGTTAGAGTCAAATGTCTAATCTAACTTGGGCTTAGACCCTTGTTAAACTGACTTTATTATTTATTTATTTGGGCCCAATGTCTGATTATTATTTTTCCTATTTATATTTTCTATTCGCTTTATTGTGGTACACCTAGTCCCATAAAACCATTAATAATTTATGAGAGTAACTTGCTTTTAAGATAACATATTTTTGATGTGTCACCAATTGGTATTTGTTTCTTGTTGAGAATTGATAACATTGGAGTTGTTTGGATGAGATTTATGTAATATAATTACTATTTTCTTTTGTTTGTGTTGTATAGCAAAATATATATTATTTAACCACAAAAGTTTTTAGGATGGAATTGTAATTCCTTTATTACCAAACTTCATGGAATTACGCCAAGCACCTTGTGCTCAACTGGCATGTAGTGGCCTCCCTCAAATGAAAGGTTATGAGTTCGAGCCTCAGTGGAGGAGATATCGAAATATTGACTTTTTGTGCTTCAAGTTGAGAAAAGTATAGATGAACAGATACTACAATGTAATAGGGTCAGTTGTATTTAAAAAAAAACTTCGTGGAATTACAATTCCCAAGGACATTTTAGTCTTTATTCACTTATTTTCTTTTGATTTCTGATCATTCTATTTCTTTCTACCAAACAATGTAATTCAAATTCTCACCTTATTATTTTTCTATGGAATTACAAATTCTCCCAGAATTTCTGATTCGCTATTTTCTAAAACCGGGAACAATCGGTTCAGATCTAGAATCATGGTTACCCCTAAATCAACTATAACTTATTGTTAACCTGCTATAGGAGATTAAAAAAAAAAGGTCTAATTATATCATATTTTCAAGTTCAATGACTTATTTGGAACATTTTAGAGTTTGATAGTTGAATGTTTTTTTAAAACTTTATCCCTTAAAAGAATTATATCTCACCTATCAAGAGATGATACCATTTTGATATTTCAACTATATATATAGTAATATTTTTAATTTTTGTCTTTTACCAATAATTTGACTATTTAATTTGGTAGATCTTCTCTAATTATTCAAATGGACCAAATTCAATTCAAAATATTTAAGATATACGGAGTACTTATTTTCACCAAACATCATTTTTATTCATATTAGAATATTTTGGATGTTTTAAATTGAACTTAGGGTTCGAAAAATGACTTTCAGATTTTTAGTTGAAAGAAATTTTTCAAATTCTTTAATTTTTTCGTATTTATCATCTCTCTCATCTCTTTTCAACTTAGTTTCTCGATTATTATTATGACTACAGCCATTCCCCCTCCCCTACTCACCACCACACCGATACACCACCACTAGCAACCGCCAGCAGCATATGACTTATTATTATTATTATTATTATTATTATTATTATTATTATATGTTTATTTTCACGAATATGACCAAAACATAAAATAATATAATAATAATATTTTGGCATTCATCAAGGCATAAAAAAATTATATTATTTTCTAAAAAATAAGTTATTTTTTAAAAATCATTTTTAAAATTTCTAAACATACCCTTGTTGATTTAAAAATGTCAAGAAATTAAAAATGATTAAATTAATCGTGAGAATAAAAAAAAAAAAATAAAGACGTTACAAACTTAAAAAGAAGCGTAAATTGGACGCCTGCACTCTAAGGCATGTCACATATACATAGAGAAACAAATAAGTGTGTGAATTAAATGTCGATCAGTTGCTATGATTCAGTTTATTTAGCCTCAAATGTTAAAATGACAAACTAAAAGCACAAATTTTGTTTAGAACAAGGCAGAGAGTTACATGACACTAACAAAAGGTGTCTAAATTAATTAGACAATTAGGACATAATAATATAATAATAATAATTATAGTTCTCTAAATACCAATTAGTTATAACCCAGCTTCAGCTTAAATAATTTGCACCCCAAAAAGCATAAACCCGGCGGGTTTCACAGCCTTATTCCCCATTTCCATTTCTACCCCTTCTCTTCCTTCCTCAATATCCTGATCACCCTTCTCAAAACTGCCCTCTTCCGTCTTTTTCTCAACCCCATTGTTACTGTTAACGTTGTCATTTCCGTCCTCGTCGCGGCGGTCAGTATATTCCACATCTAAGACACAAATGGACCGGGTTTCCGAACCCGGTCCATTATTATTATCCTTGTATTCGTAGGCCGAGAATATCACAACGTCTCGGGCCTTGATTCCTTTGTCTTTCACGAACCGGTTCCAACCCCGTGTGAACACGAAGCTCTGGCTGCTCTTCCAGTAACAGTACCGGAACTTCCACGACCGCATTGCCTTATCGTAAAACACGAGCTCCACGTCATCGGCGGCGCCGTCGTCCTCCGCCGCCGCGTCGAGAGTTCGGGGGAAGAATTTGAGCGCGTGTTTCTTCGGGATGACCAGCCGGTTCAGTTTCCCGACGTCGCTCGGAGTCAGTTCTTTCTTGAAGAGCTCTTTGAGAACCGAACCGGGTTCGTCGCCGGTTCGGGTGGAGATTCCGACCGGTTGGCCGGTCAGGGAGAGGGTTTTGCAGTGGTCGGAGAATTTGGGGACGTAGGAGCCGTCTTTGATCATCTTGAGGATTTGTTCGGTGGAGAATTGGGTCTGGAAAGAGGGCTCTTGGAGGGTGATGGCGGTCCAGGGGAAGTTACGGTGGGCTTCGCCGCACCGGAGGCGAATGGCGGCGCTGTCGTAAGCCGCCGCCGCGTCCTCCTCCGTCTTGAAGGTGCCCAGCCATATTCTCTGGTGGTTTGCGTAAATCTGGGCCCCCCAGTTGCCGCTTTGTTGCCCCACCACGCCTTTGAACCTCGACGAGCCGATGACGACGGCGGTCGTCGGGTCCGGCCTCTGCCGCTTCTGACGGCGGTGTTGCTCCGTCGAGCTGCCGGAATCGGAGGCTTCCACTGTCGTCACGTTCGTCGTGCCACTCGCCATCATTTCCTCCACTGTCAAATCTTGTGTCACAAATATATGGAAACAATTAAAACAAAACAATTTTGTAATCATTTCCAGTTGCATGCAGGATCATATCAACAAGAAGCTATATTACATGCAAGGATTGAATTCAATCTATTCTAAAGTTAAATTCATCAAATCCTTGCATCATGTTCATCATAATTTAAGCAGTAAATCCAAATTATCCAATAAACACACTTAAAAAAAATCTTCATACAAAAAATATATATTAATGCATACCAAAACTTTCCAATTGATTTATTATATACCATACCTAGTAGAACTGATATATTATATACATGTAGTTAACATATTACTCTATACATATTAATTAAATGAAGATTTATGCCATTGATCCGGGTCCACCATGCAATGTGGACTCATGTCCATGTTCATAATTTTTGAAGTCTATGTTCACAATTTTTAAACTCTATATTCATAATTTTTAAACTCTATATCCACAATTTCAAAACTCTATATTTAATAGTATAACACAATTTTTCTATCTATATAACAAAATTGTAAATATAGAGTTCAAAAATTGTAAATATTCAGTAACGTAATTTTGTATATTAATGTTTAAAATTGTGAATATAGAGTTCTAAAATTGTGAACATAGAATTTTTAAATTGTGAACATAAACTTGAGTCAATAGCATAATTTGCCCATGACGATCATGATCCATGGTATAATTGGGTAAAGGTCTACTAGGGATGGCAATGTGCCCTGTCCCCGCCGGGGATGGGGAAACAATTCGGGGATCGGGAATGGGGACGGGGAATTTTTTCAATTCCCCGCCGGGGACGGGGAGGGGGATACCCGTCCCCGTCCCGCCCCGTCCTCGAATAATATATATATATATATATATATATATATTAATTTTTTAAAATTATAATTATAATTTTTAAATTAAAATTACACTAATTTAAGATGTTGACTAAGAATTGACCGGGGACGGGGATGTGGACTATGTTTCATTCCCTGCCGGGGACGGGGACGAGGATGGGGTCGAGGTTTCGGAGACGGGGAGGGGGAGTATACTTCCCATCCCCGCCCCGTTGTCATCCCTAAGGTCCCCTGTAGGACCAAATGATTAAATTATGTCAATTAGGAGAAAATTATAAGAAACAAACTACATCATTACTCCATACTATTTTAAGTGTTTTATTGAAACCTTATGTATATAAACCAAAATACTATGACATTTGGAGAGATTCAGGTAGTAATCACATATAAGAATTTCAATTCTTACAGCATGCTACACAAGTTTTATTATAATGCATTTACTACACAACAAAATTCTACTTTTTTGAAATACAACAAAATTCTACTTAATTAAAGATGGATTGATAGAATACAGATTTAACATATATTCAATCATTTAATAAGAATATTAAATATTTCCAAACATTATATAAGATGTATGTAAATAATATTTAATTTTGTTGACAACAAAATAAACAAATCACCATGCCGACAACTCTAATAGTGTGTATTGTTAATTTTAAATTTTAAATTTTTTTTTAAATTTAATTTTACAAAACCCTAATTGTTCTGAAACAAAAATTTATACCTATAACATACCACCGCCGCAGTCATTATATTTAAAACATAAAATAGTAGCTAGGTGTCCAACTACTAACAAATTAAATAAAAAAATCTAACTTTTTTTAAGCAAGAAAACGACAATTCATTAATCAATTACGCCCAAAGACTAAAAAGACTGGGGAATTGGAACATCCACAAAGTAAAGCTTAAACTATCTTCTTCAACCTTAGCAAGGGAGTGGACACGGCGATTACTATCTTGACAAACATAACTAACTACACAATAATTAATAGACTCAACAAATCTAACAACTTGATCACTTTAAAATTCAAAAAAAAAAAAAAAGTATGTCAATAACAACATTCATACATCATTTTTGTTTTTTTTTGTTTTTGTTCTTTTCTTTCTTTCTTTCTTTCTTAAAAAAATGTACAATATAGATACATAAAAAGAGTTAAAAGTATGTACTATTTTAAGGGTTTCATTGAAACCTTATATATAAACCAAAATACTCTATATTTGGAGAGATTCATGTGGTAATAAGCAAATATAAGAATTTCAATTCTTACATCATGCTACACAAGTTTTATTATAATGCATTTACTACACAACAAAATTCCACTTAATTAAAGATGGATTGATAGAATACAGATTTATTGATTTAGCATATATTCAATCATTTAACAAGAATATTAAATATTTCCAAACATTATATAAGATGTATGTAAATAATATTTAATTTTGTTGATAACATAATTAACAACACACCATGCCAATAACTCTAATTGTGTGTATTATTAATTTCAAAATTTTACTCTTTTTCTTTAATTTTTCAAAACCCTAATTGTTTTTAAATAAAAATTTATACCTATAATCAAGGTGGAAAAAATCACTAGGCGCTCAATTAATTGTTTTTAAAAACTTAATAATTGTAATTTGCTTAATACCTTAAGTTTTAAATAGTTAATACTTAATACGTTAAGAGTTTAATACTAAATTAGTAAAATTTTAAAATATTAAATGTTGGAGCAACGGCAGTGCGGCGCAGGAGTATGGAGACAAAGTGAACAAATAAGGCAATTTTTTTAGGGTTATTCGCTCAAAATGACATCATTTTGAGCGAATAACCCTAACATTTTTATAAATATAAAAAATGGGCACAATTATTATTCGTCCAGCTAGGCCACAGAGAAGGCCGATTCCGGCGTTATTCGAGGCGGTAGGTGCAATTTTTACAATATTGCCTATAACATACCGCCGCAGTTGTTATATTTGAAAACATAATATAGTAGGTGTCCAACTATTTACAAATTAACAAATCTAACAACTTTTCTTTTGAAGCATGACAATTCATTAATCAATCAAGCACATATGCTAAAAAGACAGGGGAACATCCACAAAGTACGGCATACCCTAGCTCCTTTGGCCTTAGCAAGGGAGTGGGCAGGGCAATTACTATCTCGACAAACATAACTGACTACACAATCGCTAATAGACTCAACAAATCTAACAACTTGATCACTCTAGAATTCAAAAAAAAAAAAATCTTTGTTCCAACATTCATAAAAATAAAAATAAAAAATTGTACGTCAATAACAACATTCATACATCATATTCGGTTTTTCTTGTTTTTTTTTTTTGTTTTTTTTTTGTTTTGTTTTTTTTTTCTTTCTTTCTTTCTTCTACTCCACAACTTCTACAAAAAAAAAAAATCATGAAAGATACAAGAGATGATGTTTGTACCTGGGAGACCAAGTTGAAGCTTTGGGTCCATCATGCTCAGACAGTATTTTCCCTACAAAACCTTCCAACAAAGTTTTCAAGTCTTCATATAATATTGTGAGAAATTGACTATCAACAACGACCAAAAATAATTTCCTTTATTTTAGTAAGTATTCCATGATTTATATTAATCAATTCGTAATTTATGCAACATTCCTAAATTGCATATGGAAATTTGAAATTTCATTTCTCAGCAGAATCCCCTTCCATATATATATATATATCATTCTTTAATTTTTTTACGCCCCAGTGGCATACCAAAAATAATTATTTCACTAATAAAATTTTCCTTTTATTTCAACATATAAAAAATATTTTTTTCTCTTAAAAGTGATTGTACGTACTTGGTAATTGTTTTAGGAAAATATATTCTATATTTCCTCTGCACAAATTATCTTGTTCTCTAATATTCACTTGGTCATTATTGTATTCATTGTTGAAAAAATAGCGCTCCTCAGGCGGCAATTAATCAGCGCTTAGGCGCCAATGTATTTTAAAAAAAAAAAACAAATTTTGAAATTTGGTAATTTTTTAAGATTTATAATTATAAACTATTTTATATTTTAATAGTTAATACTAAAATATTAAATATTATTGTTCAAAAAAAATATTAAATATTAACTTAAAAAAATATCTAGAGTTTGAACACTTTATAGGGTTATTTTGCTCAAAACGATATCGTTTTGAGTAAAATAACTCATTTAATATTTCATTATTACATGAACTAACTAATTATTTGTTAACTTCTAATGAGATTGACAAATTCATGAGTAGTTAATAAAAATAAAATGTTTTATGAAATCTTAGGGAGTACATATAATAAATATATAATGTAGTGATTTTAGTAGGAAAAAATATTACTTAAATTTTTATTTATTTAAATTATTTATCATATTTATATGGGTGACGAATGGAAAGATGACAAATCAGTGCAAATATAAAATCTACAAGCTAGTCTTAATAACGTATTCAAATATACATACACTTGCACTGCCCTCGGGCGCCTAGACGGCAATTAATCAGGGCCTAGGCGCCTATGTATTTCTTATTTTTTATTATTTTTTCAGGACTAATGATTACAAACTATTTTATACTTTAATAGTTAATACTAACATATTAAATATTAACCTTAAAAAATTTAAAGTTTGAAAATTTTAGGGTTATTTCGCTCAAAATGATGTCGTTTTGAGTAAAATAACTCACTTAAAAAATAGCTAATCGACCAACTAGGCGGCCTAGTCAGTGCCTAGGAGGTCTAGACAGTCAGCGCCTAAGCGGCCTAGTCGGCCACCAAGATCACCGATTATTGTGATAAGCTAGGCGGCGCCTAAGCAAAATTTTTACAACACTGATTGTATTTAATATTTCATTATTACATGAATTATTTGTTACCTTCTAATGAGATTGACAAATTCATGAGTAGTCAATAAAAATAAAATGTTTTATGAAATCTTAGGGAGTAAATATATAATGTAGTGATTTTAGTAGGAAAAAATATTACTTTTAAATTTTTAAGTCTTAATAACGTATTCAAATATAGCCGATTTTGATAAATTATTCCCTTATATAATTTGGCTTTATTATTTGCAAAAACCCATACTGGAGACACCCACAAAACATGCAATTAGCCAATTATCATCTGTAATAATCACAAAATTAATAATTTGAGGACAGTCCTATTTTGTAATTTTGAGATTTGAAAACAGATCCAATCCCTGGCTGAAACAAAATCCTTTGACTGTATGCAGAATGAGATTCCAATCTAGAATTTATGTTTTCTTGATGTGAACTCAGTCATATCATAGAAGTCAAAGGATTTCCTCAGTGATCTTAGGGCATCCCAATAGGGATTTTTGGGCTGATTTTTTTAGAAACAAAATTTGGAGGTGATTTTTGGACTCATGGAATATGAAGTTTTTTGTGTGTGAATAATGTTACATTATATGCTTTAATTTGTTACTTTATATTATGTTGTTTATTTGAATATCAGTTAGATAGTCAATACTGAACTCCTTAGGATTAGGAGAGTTTCTAGATTGTTTCAGTATAGGACTCTGTAATCCAAGTGTAACCGTTCAATCAATTGTTACTATTCTCATTTGGTATCAGACGACAGGTTCGAAACCTACCCTCCCCGTTCGTCGATTCCTTTCCCAGTTTACGTAAACAAAAATGAGCAATACAAACGCCGGCGCTATTACCCCAGCCGTTGCCGCACCTTCACCGCCGGCAACGGTTCTCTCGGCCAGCCACCATTGCATTTCAATCAAACTTGCCTCCCGCAACTATCTCTACTGGAGGACTCAGATCATGCCATTCCTTCGCAGCCAAAATCTCGTCGGCTTCGTTGATGGTTCACTGCCTTGCCCGTCGCCGACCATAGCCGTCGAGTCAGCCACCCCTGCGACGCCGCCGGTCGCCGTTCCTAATCCGGCATATCTACCGTGGGTTCAGCAAGATCAGGTCATCCTCTCGCTGATCGTATCATCCCTCACCACGGAAGTCATGTATCTTGCCGTCGGCAAGGATACGTCGCAAGAAGTATGGGAGTCCATCACCTCGGCGTTCGCCTCCTCCTCGCGCTCGCGGTGTCTTAGTTTACTAGGACAATTCCAGGCGTTAAAACAGGGCAACCTACCGCCAGCGGAGTATTTAGGCCAGGCTCAAGTTCTCGTCGAAGCATTATCGCTTGCTGGGCGTCCCCTTTCGCCGGACGAACAGATCCTCTACGTCCTCAAGGGGCTGCGGCCGGAATATCGGGCGATGGCGAGTTTGCTAACCGCCCCAGGCACGCCGGTCTCCATCGCGCAGCTGGCGAATCACCTCCGTTCGCAAGAGTTCATCCACTCGGATGATTTTGCCATCGCGGACTCCTCTGCATCGCCGAACAATCACTCGGAGTTCTATGCCGGCAGCAGTCGCGGCAATGGGCGAGGTCCAGCAGGTCGGCGGGGCGGCCGGAATGGCCGAGGCGGTGGTCGTGGCAACGGCCGAGGCTGCCGCAATGGCGTTCCCCGGTGCCAGATTTGTCGCGCCAATGGTCACAGCGCCATCAACTGCTACAGACGATATGATGATAGACCTTCGGCTAATGCCCATGCGGCCTTTCCCGGTGATACCGTCACGGCGTCCACGGCTGAAGCGTGGTATCCCGACACTGGTGCCTCGACCCATGCGACGCCGGATGTGGCCATGATGGATCACACCGACAACTACACTGGAAACGATGTCCTTAAATTGGGCAACGGCGCAGGTTTGGATATTTTCGGTGTCGGTAGCGCGGTTATTAAATCCCCTATACATAAGTTTCATATGACAAATATTCTGCATGTGCCCAAATTGTCAATTCCTTTATTGTCAGTTCACAGGTTCACTAACGAAAACAATGTTTTCTTTGAGTTTCATAGAGATTCTTTTTTTGTGAAGGATTGCACAACCCGGGAAACTCTGCTTAAGGGGTCTACTGTAGCCGGGCTGTATCAGTTGCTTCTACCGCATAGCCATAAAGCTTTTCTGTCTGCCCGTGCCTCGTGTGATGTCTGGCATCGGCGTCTTGGTCACCCACATCATCAAGTCTTACAACGTGTCCTAAAAAACTGCCCTGTAACCTCAAATAAATCGACTACTGTTGCAGATTGTAGTTCGTGTCATCTCGGGAAATCATCCCGCTTTCCTTTAGACAGGGTTCCTAGTAGCAGTAGCAATGTATTAGACTTGATTTTTACTGATGTTTGGGGCCCTTCCCCTGTTATTTTTGATTCCGGCCATTGGTATTTTGTATTATTCGTGGATGATTATTCACGATTCACTTGGTTTTATCCCTTACGGATGAAAACCGATATATATAAAATTTTTACTTCGTTTCAGGCAATAATAGAACGCCGATTCTCGCGTTCTATCAAAGCCATTCAGTTTGACTTAAGTGGCGAATATCGCCGCCTACATGCTCTTTTTCAATCACTTGGGATAATACACAGGCAATCCTGTGCCTACACGCATGAACAAAATGGGAGGGTAGAACGTCGCAACCGACACATTGTCGAAGCAGGTCTCGCGTTACTAGCCGATAGTTCCACTCCTATCAAATACTGGGATTTTGCCTTTGAAACTGCCACTCACTTAATTAATTGTCTCCCTTCTGCTGCACTAAAATTTGACAGTCCCTACTTGAAGTTGTTTAATACGTCACCACCCTACACTTTCTTCCGTGTTTTTGGCTGTCGGTGTTACCCTTATCTGCGTCCTTACAACCGTCACAAAATCGAGTTTAAGTCGGCCCCGTGCGTTTTCTTAGGTTATCCAATGGACTATAGGGGATACCGCTGTTTTGACCCAAACACCGGAAAAATCTTTATCTGCCGCCATGTGCGGTTTGCTGAGCATATTTTTCCCTTTGCCATACAGGACTCTGCTCGCACCAGTGCAGCCTCGGAACCTTTGCCGTGGGCTTCAATACCGGTTCTCATTCAAGCTCCCAAGTCACTCTCTCAAAACCTTGCAACAACTCCGACGTCACCCACGGATCCAACCTTTGTTCCGGTATCCACCTCCGCCACTGAGTCTGATGCACATGTTTCTGAGACATCCACTAATACCACAATGACCCGTGATGGTGGTCACGCCATGCGTACACGCCGGAAAACAAAGGGCACAGGCGAGCAGTTCTATGCGCTTCACACAACCGCTGATCCAACGTGTTACTCACAAGCCATTGGTCATCCACACTGGCGAGATGCAATGGATCAGGAGTTCAACGCTTTATTGCATAATAATACCTGGAAGCTCATACCACCTACTCCTTCCATGAACATTATCGGGTGTAAATGGGTCTATTGCACAAAATACAAGGCCGATGGATCTGTTGATCGCTACAAAGCTCGACTTGTCGCCAAAGGGTTTAATCAGGTTGCTGGTGAGGACTACTTCGACACTTTCAGTCCCGTCGTTAAGCCTACTACGGTTCGACTATTGCTCTCGCTTGCTGTGTCTCAATCTTGGGCCCTGCGACAGCTGGATGTACACAACGCCTTCCTTAATGGTCATCTTCCTGAAACTGTGTACATGAAACAACCACCTGGTTATGAGGATCCGTTACACCCAGGGTATGTCTGTCATCTTCAGCGGTCTCTTTACGGGCTCAAACAAGCTCCCCGTGCCTGGTTTAAACGTCTGCATGACTTTCTGGTCGACACTGGTTTCACCCCTTCGAAAACGGACGTCTCCTTGTTTCACTATACTACGGGTGCCTCAAGGGTGTTTTTGTTAGTCTACGTCGACGATATTATTATGACGGGAAATGACTCTGTCTAATTGACTCATTGTTACATCAGATGGCTACTACGTTTAAAATTCGTGACCTGGGCAAGCCGAATTTTTTCTTAGGGATTGAAGTTCTATCTGACACCGCTGGTTTCTTACTCTCTCAGAAACGTTATATGCTCGATATCTTAGCCCGAGCTGGAATGACTGACTGCAAATCACTAGCAACTCCATCCGCTGTGTCTACACCGGTTACGGCTACTGTTGGGTTATTTGAGAATCCTACTCAGTATCGTCGCATTGTCGGGGCTCTCCAGTATCTTACTATCACTCGCCCTGACCTTTCCTACTCTGTCAATCGGTTGTGTCAATTTATGCACACCCCCACTGATGAGCACTGGGGCCTACTCAAACGGGTTTGTCGCTATGTTAAGGGCACACTTGACTTCGGCCTACGGATATCTTCTTCAGCTCACAGTGGCGTACTCTGATTCAGATTGGGCCGGATGTCCAGTTGACAGGAAATCGACCAGTGGGTATGCAGTCTTTGTCGGCAGTAATCTTGTTTCGTGGGTATCCCGCAAGCAACGAACAGTTGCTCGTTCTTCTACAGAGGCTGAGTACAAAGGCCTCGCGGATGCTGCTGCAGAAGTCACTTGGCTTGTATCTTTGCTGAAAGAACTTCGGTTACATTCCGGACAACCGGCTACGCTGTGGTGTGATAACCTTGGTGCCACCTATTTGGCAGCTAATCCAGTGTTTCATGCTAGGACCAAGCATGGTGAAATCGACTATCATTTTGTCCGCGATAAAGTCGCTTCAGGAGAACTGGTCGTCAACTTCGTTTCTACTCAAGATCAGTTAGCAGATATCTTCACCAAACCGCTTCCTACGCGTCGCTTCCAGGCTCTGCGCTCCAAGCTCAATGTTGCTGTCTATCAACCTTGCGCTTGAGGGGGCATGTGAATAATGTTACATTATATGCTTTAATTTGTTACTTTATATTATGTTGTTTATTTGAATATCAGTTAGATAGTCAATACTGAACTCCTTAGGATTAGGAGAGTTTCTAGATTGCTTCAGTATAGGACTCTGTAATCCAAGTGTAACCGTTCAATCAATTGTTACTATTCTCATTTTGTGGGACTCATTAAATGATAATAAAAATATAAAAGATTGTGTAGGTGTGCGTAAGGCACATTTGCCCGTTGGGCGCGTAATACTGCTATATTTATTTTTTAAATTTCTTTTGTCAAAATTTTTTCCCCTCTTTTTTCTTCTTCTCTTTCCTATCTTTCCTACTTGTCACTACAAAAATCTTCCTACATGATTCTAATTTCTTCCAAGTTCCTAGTAACTATGTTTTTTATTGTATTTAAACCTTGCAAATTATACCATGAACCAAGGTTCACATTGCATTATGAATCTTGGTTCAAAATGACATTCAAATTATTAACATATATGTTAACTGTAAGTACATGATCTGCACATGATCCACCATGCATATGACCAATCCTTATATCATGAACCAGGGTTCATAGTGCACTGTGGATCCTAGTGCATGTGTATATATCTTATGTTGTGAGTTGTTTTATCTTGTGTTATGAAATTTTGTACATTAAGAATGTAAATTCTGTAGCTGAAACAAATTAGTAAGTGTCTTATGTTGAATTTTTGTGTCTTGTATTGTAAATTCTGTGCCTATGAACACAAATTATATACCTGAATTAGATTTGAAAAATAAGTAAATATATAACATGTGTATGTCTTGTATTGTAATGTTCTGTGCCTTGTGTTATGAAATTATATACCTTACAAGTGTAAATTTTGTACCTCGTTGTTTTAAATTTAGAGTCCATAATATTATGTGGACCCTAGTCCATGATATAACAAAGCCAGGTCCATAATATAACAATTCGTTAAACCTTTAACCTAAAAATAGGTCCAAAATAAATTGGTTTCCCAACTCATCCCACAACAAAGAGTAAATTAAATACCAGCCCAACTAACCCAACAAAAGGTTAATAACAAAAGATTTAAGATTAAAAGTGTTTTTTTTTAATTAATTGAATCAGTGAGTAAATATATAATTACTAGAGTTATTACCCAGGTGTTATTGGATTGGATGTGATAAGTCCAGGAGTTAAGTCATTTGACTATTACTAGTATGCAAGTCATTTGGCAGCTGATTATAGGTTGATTATCTTTGATTAATTGACAATGCTAAAGTAATCTATAACCCTTTAGATTATACTATACATTTTAAACAATTTATATAAGAAAATCTTTGCACAAATTAAAGTAAATTTGTTTTGGTGGGTTAATCCGTCGGGAGATACAATAGTAACCAAACTCTAAAAGAACTGACACCAGCGACATCAACAGCAAGAAACATGTCTATACTAGCAAGAGGCGAGTTCAAGACGAAGGTTCTACACTCTCCCAGCTGCCCAATATTTACGAGATAATCAACACATTTATTCTCCTCTCTAAGAATGTGTTGGAGAGTCATCTGATCAAAACAACAGAACAAGAACTTGCAGTCCTTAATAAGCATCGAATGGCACCCATAATCTTCAACCTCCCCTTTCAAAGTAAATTATGACACAATAACCATATATATCACATTTATAAATCTTATCAAACTAACTAATTAACAATAATTAATCTTCTCAAAACAAATAATAATAATAATTAATCAAAATATATTTGATAATAATTAATTAAACACTAATGATTAATTGATTCTTACTACGGTGAATCAAGAGACATATATCGACAGGTTCTTGATAAATGTATAATTGTATGTCTTCACCCTTTAGACTCATTTTAAATGATGA
>NXFB01000142.1:57945-71995 GCA_002525835.2 Ipomoea batatas | reverse complement strand
TTAATTTTTGATGTTGTGACTCATTAACAATGTTCTCAAAATTCCAAAAAAAAAAAAAAAAAAAAAAAAAGATGTAAAGTCTGGAGGGGTGTAGCATTACATAGTCTGGAGTTTGGATAAATACATGGGATACTGGAAACTTAATAATAGCTAATTAGCTATTAAGTTGCTTCCATAAATAGCTTTCATATGCTTTGTCTTAAAGAGATGGATCAGAGTAGCAATATCTCAAAGTGTTAAATTAATATTTGATGTGATATGTTATTTTTCTGTTAAAAATTTTTAATATATTTATTATTTATTACTACATAAACTATTTATTAATTCAAGGTGAGATCAATCTGGATAATTACAATTTATTTTAGTCTAACAAAGTTGATTGGCGTGAGTAGTTATACACTCTCGTTCCTTAAGAAATGTCAGGAGTTTAAACTCTCTCTTATAATAACTGTCTATTCACGGTTCTGGAGAACCTAATTTCTTGTAACACACATATTACATGTAACCCGGCCATAGGAAATGAATTGATATGACGAATTAATTTTTGATGTTGTGACTCATTAACAATGTTCTCAAAATTCTCGTGTTAAACGTACTTACGTACACTAACAGGGCATTTGGTTGTAAGGTGGAATTAAAGGGGAAAGAAAATACAATTTCATGGGAGAGGAATAAAGTGAGAATTTAAATTCTATTTGGTTTGCATGAATAAAATTATTGAGAATTTCAATTTTAAAGTTTGGTATTCGGAAATGGATAGTGAACAAGTGTTGGAAAAATAGCACTAAAATGACATTTTAAGTGGCCATTTTGTGGTATAAATATATGTAGGGTCCACATCCGATTTGGGTCGGGTCAAAGTGGATTCGGATTTTTCGTAGTGAGACGAAGAGATCGATATATTATACGCTCAAAATGGATAATGGGTGAATGAGAAATTGGCTCTCAAAGTAGACCCATTTGAGATGGAATTTTAAGTGAGGAAAAAGCTTATTAGCTTTGTCCCACATTGGTTGGGAATGAGGATTTGCCCCACTATAAATACAAGAGTCTTTTTAAGGCTAATTGACTTGTATGGCATAGAGGCTCTCTCTCGTGCGCAGGGGGGGTGCAAATCAAATCCCAAAATGAGTTCGAAAGGCTTGAACTTGTGTGCACCTGCGGGCACGAATGTCGTCCGGAAAAGTGGCTGGCCTTGCGGGCTACTTAATTCCGACCACATGAGATCAAATTGATCTCTCGTTCGAGACATCAAACCGAGCTGACCTCGAGAGGTAGTTCGATGTCTCGAACCTCAGCGGAGTCGACCTCTCGAAGGTTGTTCGCGCGTGAGTGCGATGTCTCGCGGACCAGTGCGAAGTCTCGCTGCCGGCATGATGTCTCGAAGCATGCACTTCTCGACGTCTCGCGGCACGGCAATGTCTCGATGGTTCACAGTCCGAACCATGTCTCGCACTGCGACTCCGGTAACCTCTCGAACGCGACGTTTCACCTACTGTGTTCGTTCAGAAATGACTCTTGATATTACGGAGTTAATTTGATTAATTCCAATCTTTATTCTCAGAGTTATTTCATGAATAATGGGACTTGTTAGTGGGTATAAATGTTGGTTAGTGGCAGAATTAAATTTCTGCTAGTGGGAGGAGGTTACTAAGGGATGATCAATGCCATAATTAATGCTATGATCCATTCTCCTCTACTATATATTCGTTGTGAGCAGCAGGTTTGTAAAAACACGAACAACACCAAGAACACACGGCATACACTGTTTTCCTCCTCAAAACTCTGCTCACATTTCCTTCTAGCCACCTGCGTTCATCCCACGTTCCTAGTTCGCCGGATCCTAGTTCGTGTGCTCGAATGATTGGATCGTAGTACGTTTTATCCTGGGAAACCTAGACCGCAACGCTCCAGCACCACGGGAGGCGGTAAATAAGGTTTTAAGGAGAGTGGCAACACGACTCGTGCTTCCAACTACCCGAGTTCGTCCGGATTTCATCCTCAACCGTAGTTCAGGTTTTCAACCTTTTGTAGGTTGTTTTAATTTCCTGTAATATTATCCTTCGTGGATAATTTTCTGTTGTATTTCCATTTTTCCTTGTATTTTCGAGATCAATCTTTGTAACAACAAGTAGTATAAAGACATATAAAATGTCAATACTTATTATGACAAACAAATGGAACATCAATTGTAGGTTATAAAAGAGAGGAGTAATTTTGTCTCAATGATATCTTCTATTTTTATTCTAAAAAATCCTGGAATCGAAATACGAAGGGGAGACATTGGGTTCTAATTCTGTAAAAATGAAAAAAAAAATTACAATTCTGTTCGACCAAATAAAAAAAATATTACTTGCCTTCATAATTAGGTGGGAATGAAATTCTAACGTCAATATATATATATATGATCTTTGTCACAGGGTTGAGGCAAGGTCCTAATGGCCTTAAGGGGAATGGGTTATATTCTTATACTCCCAACACTTATCATTTTGTTGTTGTTGATTTAATTGGAATTACTTAGGCTAAATTTATGTAATCATTTTCTCTTTCTCTTTCTCTTATATGAAAAAGGAAAATATATCATATAAAAAAAATCAAGTGAGTCAACAAAAGCTTACGAGGAATAAAAGTTTTTCATTGCAATCAGAGCATCACACCTCCACAACTATAATTCTTTCCACGATTTTGAACACTTTTTGACTAGCATTGCAACTTGGGCATGGCATAAATCTTGCATCACATCCCCCACAACTATTATAAAAGAATCCACATTGCGTCATCGGAAACCCTTTCAAAAGCTTATTAGGCAACAAGTTAATATATTTATTTACATACTATTCTTTTCTATTCACGATGCACAAAACATATGCCCAATATTTATATTTTAAAAAATAACTAACAAATTCTTATTAATTAAAATCTAAATGAAAAAAAATTATTTATTATAGACAAAAACTTGTGTGAAACCGTATCACCATGAGACGGATTGGGTCGGGTCAATGTGAGAATGTGATACTTATACGCACAAATATCATACTTATATGCTCAAATGTAATACTAATTAGGAATAAAATTTTTGTTACTTATAATGGTAAATGTAATATTTTTAAGGAAAAATGTAATACTTTTACATTTTGATTTAAAAGTATTACGTACATTTTTCCTCAAAAGTATTATATTTTTCCTTATAAGTAAGGGGAACATTACTTATTATGAAAAAATTAATACTTTTGATGAAAATATAATATTTTTACATCAAAATACAAAATTATTATTATACATTTTTCTTTAAAAGTATTACATATTCTTTTATAAATTACAAAAATTTTATTCCTAATTAGTATTACATTTGAGCATATAAGTATGACACTTGGGCATATAAGTATGACATTTGCATGTTGATTCAACTCGACCCGTCTCACAAATAATGATCCGTGAGACGGTCTCACACAAGTGTGACCCTTTTATTATATTAATCCTATATATAATATCTACAAATATTATAATCATTAAAGAATATAAGAAAATATATGGTGGATGCGTGTGCATGAAAAAGATAACGGAAGTTATAACGGTAAAAGTATTTTTGTCCAAAAAATTGTATAGTATAACTCTAAAAACACAATGTACAAAATTGTTACCACTAAAAATATTGACATAAATGAGGGATATAACTTTGATTGAGACTTATTATATATGTTTTTAGATTAGATTAAATAAATTTATTATACAAAGGTTATGATGAATTTGAAAAGAAAAAAAAAAAGATCCTTTTAAATTTATACGGAGTATTTACTTTTAATGAGGTGTCATGATTTCATCAAGCTAAGGCTATATTTATCTATGTAATACTTTCTCACTTTTAAAAACAAGTCTTATTTCTATATCATCAAATTTCTAATTCTCTCACTATTTTCTCTACATGCCTGCAACTTCAACCAACTTTCAAAAGTGAATCCAAATTTCACACTACATTAAAAATTATTATTTTTTCTTAATAAATGTTATTTTCTCTTCACAATTATTTTCTTATACCAAATTACCAATATATAAATTACTTTCTTTAGGTCCCAAAAGAATACTGTAAAAGTCTAAAGGGGTGAATAGAATTTTATAAATAATTCGAAATTTGCTAGATTTAAAAAAAAAATTAAAACATTTGATAAAATTATTAGTGCCTTGTACACAACGAAATTTAAAACTTGTGTAGTGATTGTGTATGGTGTAATTTACGTGTGGTGTGATATGTAAGATATAAATAAAATAAAGTAAAGTAAAGCAATAAGGAACACAACAATTATAGTGGTTCGAAGGTGTATGTAATCATTCTGCCCCACTCTACTCCTATCTCTCGGAGGAATTCACTATATCCATCACTCTGGTACAAGATACAATGAATTAGTGATCTATCTCTCGGATGAATTCACTATATCCATCACTCTTGTGACACATTTGACTTATTGAAAAGATGTTGAGACTACAACATTGCTAGAATCGATCATTCTAATCCAGAAAATGAAGAAATTTCAAAAATAGCTATTGTGTAGCATTCATTAATCATGTATGCAAAATACTTATTATGCATCCTTTAAATATATTAGAACTAATATAAATTTACAATTCATTTCATTTTCTACACTCAACCTGCTTGAATTAAATGCAAAATCATCATCAATCTTGACAACAAAAACAATTGGTATATAAGATGTAGCCATTGTTTAAAAATGTTTATGCACAAAATGGAAAAATATTTAACTGCATACATTGTAGTGAAAAGATAGCAGTGGGTACTCCAAGATTAGTAGTATTGTCAAAGCGGGCCGGGCCGCCCCATTAGGCATGCCCCACCACGGGCATAATTTCTAGCAGGCTTTTGCCGGCTGGCCCCAACTTGCGGGTTTTGGCCCACTTTGACAATATTAAAGATTAGTTACAATTCAACAACAAAAAATTATTTTTTAAAAAAAAAAACGCACACACATGCACACACAAAATCAAGTACTACACTATACACTCATTCATACTAATTCAAAAAATATGAACGTCAAAATGATCATGTGCAAAATGAATGTGAAAACTGTTGATGAAATTGAACATAGTGTGGCATCCTATTAAGACTACTTGCAAGATTAAAATTTCATAGTATAACTAAGATCATAGTCATATACACAAACACAACGAGGCAAATCCACAACTTCTTACACTATAATATCATTGCATGCATGACGTTGTCCTCTATACTACCACTAGTAACCCAATTGCACATGATACATTACCGATAAAAAAAATAAGTATTGAAGATGAAGACAATGACAATGCTACCCGAAAGATAATTAAAAAGGCTTAGAGAAATTGAAATCAAAATTAGTATTTATTTATACTATCATTTTTAGACTAAGTATTTAGACTAGTGTTTTTACAAAATTACAAACATTTATTTTAATGACAATTATAATCAATCTCTCATATATTATCTTGTATTCATCCATATACTTTCAATTATCGATTTAAATAAACAAATTCAACATTCAATTACATATGCATGGACATCTCCTATATAAATCTTTGAAGTACTTATTTAAAAACAAACATTAAGCATTATCTCATTTGCGTAAAAAACTAGTTCTTTAATAAGAAAGAATGGAGATTGCTTGTAGAGATGCATAACTATTCCACTAATCATCAACGGCGCCAGATGTATACAGCAGTGCACAGGGAAGTCAGCATCATTACTTTTCATAATCATCATATTGTTCCTCTCTCATTTGTTCGATCTAAACCATCACGTGTGTTATGTGTATGCCTTAAAATTTAGAACACTAATACAAAATCTAAATAGTGTTAATTACCCCCCCAAAAAACACAAAAATTTATCTTTTCTTCACTATATGACACGAGTTCTAATAATTATACATATCCAATTATAAAATAAATAGTTAATTCCAATTCCACAACTATATTACGGTTTTTTAATCTTGTATTTTAAATTCAATCAAATTTTAATTTTAACTATCGAAAATGTATCACTTTTAATTCTCTGATGAACTAGAAAGATGTATTTTAAATAATTAAATATCAAATTTAATTGATTTTAACAACGCAAGTGCATGCATGGATAAAATGTGCATTTGGCCAAAGCATACTAAAGCGCACACGATAGAGCATAAAAATATACACACAACACTAAGGGGCCAACCATAATTAAAATTTTAAAGTCATTAAAAAATAATGATTATTTATTCATATTCTCAATTAAATTTCTGTTGAGAATAAATATAAAATAACAAATGTGGTATCTATGCAAACAACTTAAACTTTTAGTTGAGCTGAAATACATACCTCAATAGTTTTAAACAAATCCTTCAGTTTTTTCAAAAAACAAAAAAACAAAAAAAAAACAAAAAAAAAAACAAATCCTTCAGTTATGAATTATGTGATGGAACCTTATCCACTGTTACAATAGATTAAAAACTATGGCAGAGGCTTTATTCCTTGAATCCTTGACATTAAAAATTATATTTGTAGTTGACACGTTCTATACTTGCAGTTAACAATTTTTGTACATGTAGCTATCATATTATGTATCAGTAATTATTAAATTATTTGTTTACATGTATAGAAAATGTTAACTATAAGTACAAAATGTATAACGAAAGATACAAATTTTTTAATTTGTATCAAGGTTCAAAATGCAATTCAATATAAACCCTGGTCCATGGTATAACAATTGTGCAAAAGCGCAGCTATGGATCAAAAGAAATGCATATATAATAGGAATAAGTAATCACCTAATAGATCCATAATAGGTTTAAAATCATATCACAATAGTCTATGCTGATACTGATAACTTGATGGCACTAAAACGACAACAAGAAGGAAACGGAAAAAAAAAAAACATTTAAGTTCATACATAAACATGGTACTGATTTCACTATATCCTACATTGAATTTAATCCACCAAGCTGATAAGAAAAAAAAAAAAAAACAAATTACAAGGAAAGAAACACGAGACAAAATATTAAGCATTTAAGATGGCAAGGAATATGCAGACTCATAGCAGCAAACATGAGCATATAACTCTCACCTTGGCATTATGAATGAGCTGGACTTTATACGTCTGCTCTTCAGCATCTAAGTTGAACAACACCATCCATATATGTTTCATGTTCGAGTGACTACAAATTAATTAAGTCTAGTGCAATTGCCCTGAGTAATAATATATATGTAGTGAAATTGTAATTTTTGTCCTTTCATAATATGTTAATTATTAATGTGACTCCTGAATTATTAGTGGGGTATGTAAATGTTGCCCCTTAATTTTCAAAACGGTACATATATTGTCCCAGATCCGTTTTAAACCCCATGTCCGTGACGGGAGGAGCAATACATATACCGTTTTGAAAATTGAGAGAACATTTACTCATCTATAAATTCAAGAGTCACATTGATAATTGACATATTATGAAATAGTATAAATTATAATTTTTTTCTTAATATGTACATACACATTTTTAATTAAGAAATAAAAGTTAATTTGGTGCCAAAGGCTTTGTGATCAAGTGGCATAGTTGTGGCCCTCTCAAGTGAGAGGTCACAGGTTTAATCCCCATTTGTAGTACTTGTATCCAGATAGTATTTTAATTATTAAAAAGCATACCAGCTTTGACGTCGTGAATTTGCAAAGACTTGACTTCCTTAGTTTTGACTCGACGTTATTCATTTTTCACATCTAGCATCTTTCATTTTTTAATTTATCAAGGTCCATTGTTGAGTAAGCATTTCGTCGCCTCAACTCTCAAGCTGTGCTCGTCGACTCTCATTAGAAGCATACCATTCCCTATATTTGTTGTTCTTCTTTACACGGCTGAATTAAAAAACTTCAGAACGCCCAGAAAATAACTTATATTTGAATGGTAGAAATCCGATATGGTAATGCTATTAATGTTTTACTTTCAAATTAAACACACATAAATGATCCGCCAATTATAACTAATGAATGGAAAGAGTTTTTTTTTTTTTTTTTGAAAGGAAATGGAAAGAGTTTTATGTTGCATTAGATGGTGAAAGATTTGATGAATTTTTTTTTATCCATGGAATTTTATCCAATATAAATATTTTAATTGTCATGAGATTTAAAATGAAAAAAAAATGGAGAAGATGAGATATTTTTTTTGTGACAAAGGAAACTCCCAATCACTATATAAATGTGTGCATCGTTAAACCTCGCCTTAGCTTAGACCACAATAAGATAAATCAACTTAGGTTGCCCATAACTAACGAACTCAAATAAAAAAAAAAGCTAAAATTCAAACTTGTGACTTTGTAGTTATAAGTTTGTATCCTTAGCCATATTGGCTAGGGTTATACCTAGAGAATATAATTTTTTTTTTTGAGTTAATTCCAGCAATGGTCATCCGACTATGTTGATTTTTGAGTGAATGCCTTTTTTGGTCCTACTGTTATTGGCGCATTTCCAATTTTAGTCCGCTTTTGTTATTTTTGCCACATTGAGACCACATTTATTTAAAGTGTTCCAATTTTAGTCCACCGTTAAGTTTTCTGTCAAGTGACCGTCCAATACAGGGACTTTTTGGTCTTTTCTTGTTTTGGTCTCCTCTTTACCCTAATTAAACTCCTCGAAATCGATCATCCCATCGCCGTTGCGGTCGACACCGCTAATCATCTTTCGACACTCGGCGATGGAGCAGTCGTCGACGAGGCTGTGCATCACGTTCTGGAGCTCCTCGACGGAGATGGAGCCGTTCTTATCGATGTCGAAGACGGAGAAGGCGTCTTTGAGGTTGCGCAAAACCTCCTCGGAGTCAATGTCCTGCGTGTTGAGCTCGATGAACTCTCGGAGGTCGATGAAGCCGTTGTCCCAAATCATCGCCTTCAGCTCCTCCTCCGTCGCCACGTGGCTTAGGCTTCCCATGATGGAAAGTGTAATTAAATTTTTAAAACTATTTTAAATAATTTTCAGTCAATTAGTAATATCCTTTTTTTTTTCCTTTTTCAATTTGACTAATTTCTGTTTCTTTTTTCACTAGGACATTTTTATATTTTCAATCAATTAGTAAAATCAATTTTCTTTTCCATTTTATCTTTACTATTGTTTGGACGAAAATTTCACAAATAATGATTTTATTTTTATTAATTGTAGCACATATATAGAATTATAGATAAGTATTCGAATTATTATTATTGGTGTAAATAATAATTCATACATTATTTTTTTCTTATAAAATTACGCAAAATTTGTTTTCATTATTCTCACAATTATAATGTTTTCATTTTTAAAAAAATATAATAATGGTTTAATTATTCTCATGATTTGGTAAATAAAATTTCATTACCAATTAAACTTTATTGATTTTTCACTAATTAATTAATAATATTAGTTTGTTACCAATTAATAATATTAATTAATAATTAGTTTATTATTGCTATGTCTTTTTTTTTTATACTAAACTAGTATTTTTGCCCGTGCGTTGCACGGATTGAATTTGTTATAATATGTTAAGAATATTTGGATCAATATAAAATTATATAAATTATAACACCGAATATTATTTAGCGCAATTGATGAAATTGGTTGGATCGATTATGTTTTTTTGATGTTTTCTTTGCTTGAATTAGAGCAAATAATTGTCCAATTATCCAATGCGGTGCACGGATAAATTTTTTATTATATATTTAGATAATAAAAACAAAGATGAAATTATAAAAAAAATTCTAATATTGAACGTATACATTTATTTGATTATAAGATTAGGGCAAAAGTATTACTCAATTAATTTAATAATATGTGACTTGTTTGTCAACGATTATCTTAAAAAGATCAATATGTAATATGACTTATGTAATTATATTATTACTAAAATAAATATGGAAAAATGAGAAATAATTTAATTATACTTATTATAAAAATAAATTCAAATTTGAATAATAATTAATAAATTATTTTTTTCTTATAAAATTACACAGATTTTGTTTTCATTATTCTCACAATTATAATGGTATAATTATTTAATTAATTGACTAAAAAATTTTAGCGGAAAAATGAAATAGGGGGATATTACTTTTATATATAGTATAAATGTTTTTGAATGATCCTGTAACAACATATGTTTGGTATATCATATTTTACAATATTACCCAAACCATAATATTATAGGTCTGTTTTAGGCGGGAAGTTAAAACTGAGGATATTGTTTTTATTAATAGTATAGATTGCATTGCAGAGAAATATATATACTGAATTATTACCATTAGTAATTCTAGTCAAGAATTGTATTACGAATAGGAACGTAGGGAAGAATATATTTTATTAGGAATTCTATTTTAATTTACAATTGTATTAGGGATAGGAATTGTATTACAATATTTTACAATATTACGCACACCAAAATATTATAGGTCTGTTTTGGACGGGAAGTTAAAACTGGGGATATTATTTTTATAAATAGTATAGATTAATTGAAAAGTGTGATTCGTCTTTACTAAAAGTCTAAATTAATAATTGAAAAACAGAAACATACTTCTATATATTAGCTCAGCAATTTGTACTGTAGTTTATATTACTTTTCTTTTAACATTGAACCAACATTGAAACGTATTTTATCATTATGATCAAATTAATTTTTAATTTTACAGAATGACGGAATGCCTATAACCACTACCCAATGATATGCACTGAGTAAACACCATCTTATAACCATAGCCGGCTAAGGACCATAATGAGATAAATCAACATAGGTTGCTTATATAGTTGACCGACTCAAATCAAGAAGATTGGATTCAAACTCGTGACATTATAGTTATAAGTTTGTATACTTAACCAACTTAGATGGGATTATCCTAAGTCACAAATTTCAATTGATGACCATTTGATGTTGAAATATATATGTCAACAAGTACATCGATCATTCACTAGACAGATATTGAAGCCTTACACCTATCCTGAACCCTTTAATTTGGTGTTGCCATTTGGTTCTATGTTATTTTCAGATTTGTTAAATTAATGTCCTTACAACATTAAATGAAAGTTTTATCACTCCACAACATTCAATTCAAAACTATCATATTATAAAGCGCGCCTTAGGAAGGGAGGACAATTTGCCCGTACTCGACGGAATCTCCGATCCTTGTCCCAACAGAAATGAAGATGAAATTTTTTTTTGAGGAGCGGTAAAAGATATGGAAAATGTGTGTAATTTTTTTGTTGGGGACGGGATACCCCGCCCGCCTCGTCCTCGAATAATATATATATATACACACACACACACACTTAGTATTTTAATTTAAATTAACTCTAATTTTAACACTTTGATTAAGAATTTGTCAGGAATGAGGAATCTCCGTCCCTGCCTAATTACCCACGGAGATTGAGACGAAGAGTATTTTCAATTTTCTGTGGAGATCACGGGGACGAGGCAATGAGTATACTCCCCGCCCCGTTGTCATCCCTAGCCTTAGCCCTTGGTAGTATATATGAAAGTTTTAAGTAATTTTTCACGTACTATATGAATATCTAACATGGTTGGTGAGTATATAATGTAGAAATAGAAATGGAGGTCATTGTAATCCGGAATCAAAATGAAATAACAATGAAATGAGTCTCAATCCCCTTTCTAAGCTATTTGAAAGCAAGAAATCACTTTTCTTAGCTTTCCTCTTTCCTCTACGCCTTTTTACGTTTAATAATTAGTATTTCTATTATAATACTTTTCTAAACATTCAAATATATTACTAGTAGTATACATTAATTAATATTCAATTTATAACAATTAATAATAATCTATATTTCCTGTAAAGTACAGGCACTTAGTACTATTGACTCTGATACAATATAATATCAGACATGTGACATCTTATTTGCGAGAGTCACAGTTATCGCTTGATCACAATGTCTTTACCTTTCCTAATTTATTTTTTTTTTTTTTGAAAAAACATACCAACTTATATTAATGAGGAATCAAATGATGAATACAAGATGGTGCAGAAGAAAACCAAATTTTGAATTGGTTTCCAAAACTGTTTGATTACTGGAAAAGTGGTTGAAATTTGTAACCACCTACATAAAATGGACTAAAATTAAGGTTTTTACTAGACTAAGAAATTTTTTAACCTCACGTCATATGTACAATAGTCATTTGATAATGGTGGTTGAAAACAGATCAATAATTTTTCAGTAATGAAATTTAATAAAATACAAATAATGATGTAATAATGTAACTAGACCATAAGATATATACTAAAGCAACTAGAAACCTAATTAAATGATGAATACTATAAGTAGTTATAACATTATTATTGACGAAATATGTCTGCTTAATTTGAATTTTCCACGCAAGATTTGCTTGCTTTTGAAGCAAGCAAGCAAAGCAATTTGAGAATCCAACTCAATCTCAAGAAGAATGGCTTTATCTTTTTGGATATGCTTGATGCTTTTGCCCTTTTAGGAATTTAGAGTCAATCAAGCTATAGCCTCCAACATCCGGATGAATGAAAAAGTTGGGGGCATGCTATCTAGCATACACAACCCATATATAATTACAATCCTTTTATATTTACGATATTTCTAATTTATTAAAAATATGAGTTACGATATGTGTAATGATTTTTTTTTTGTCATTTATCCATTCTAACGGTAAACTAACAGAATTTTTAACAAATGACTAATGGTAGCAATCAAATTAAAGTCATAGATGTAATGACGACAGAATTAAAAGAATATGACTAACTGTGACAATGCCACAATAGTCAAAGACTAAAAGTGGAAGTTGTTCAAAGTCGCGGACGTAATATGACAAAAGTAAAAGAACATGACTAAATGCATGTGACAATGCCACAATATTTGAGGACTAAAAGTGAAATTTGCTCATGGAGCTTTGGATCCCTATATAGCTGAGGTTATGGCTTGTAGAGAAGCTCTCTCTTGGCTAAAGAATCGCGAAATCACGAGATCTAGTCTGGAGTCAGATTGCTCAAATGCAGTCTCAACCTTATCACACAGATGAAGAGACCATTTCTATACTGGCTTTATAGTGAATCAATGTTATAGTATCATGTCTTCTTTCGATCAACTCTTTTGTCGCTTTATTAAGAGATCAATGAACCTATTAGCCCATTCCCTAGCTAGGGCCGCAGGCTCTCAATCTGACTCTCATGTTTGTGATACTGTCACTCCTGACTGTATTCGTTCTTTTGTTTCCTCAAGTTATATATTTAATATAGTTTCATTTTTTGTTTTCAAAAAAAAAAAAGGACGCAATGTGACAAATTTAAAAGAAGAGGATAATAAATGTGGTAACGTCACAATAGTCGATGACTAAAAGTGTAATTTTCTCTAATTAATTAATATGGAGTAATAACATATTAAACCATTTATTTTTTATTAACCAATAGACTAAATTGCATACAATAAAGATTGATCCTTAATATCATGTAAGAGATTTTATGTTTTGTCAATTCTAACAAATTTTGTGATCTTACAAGCAGTGTTGCAAAAATCCTGCCTAGGCGCCGATTAATCCCTGTCTAGGCGCTAGGCGCCAGTCGACCGCCTAGCGTATCACCTTAAATGGTGGTCTAGGCGGCTGGCCGCCTAAGCACCGTCTAGGCCGCTTATTAGGCGTTGACTGCCTAGGTCTCCTAGGCCGCCCAGTCGGCCGATTAACTATTGTTCTTTTTTTTAATGGGTTATTTTACTCAAAACAACATCGCTCAAAATAACATCGTTTTAAGTGAAATAACTCTAAATTGTACAAATTTTAGATATTTTTCAAGTTAATATTTAATATTTTAGTATTAACTATTAAAATATTATATAGTTTATAATTATTAGTCTTTAAAAACTAAAAAATAAAATAAAAAATACACGGGCGCCTAGGCGCCGATTAATCCCCGCCTAGGCGTCCAAGCGATTTTTTCAACCATGCTTACAAGTTTTATGTACCGTTAATGACCTCTTTGTTTAATGCCAAGAGGAGACCCCTAAATCAAGGTTTGAATTAAAGTACTATAGAATATAGATGAATAGGTCTAACTT
>NXFB01000142.1:18041-30833 GCA_002525835.2 Ipomoea batatas | reverse complement strand
CCCGATTCGAATTGAAAGTAGACTCACATATAATTGTATCACAAAACAACCACTTAAAATGCTTTTTATGCTATTTTCCCAACAGTTTTCACTATCACAAATCTGGAGTAAAAAGTTTTAGGTTACTACCATACATCTACAAATTTATCAAAGACATCAACACTGGACAAAAGGATCAAGACAAGACATTGTTTCTTCAGCTATCAATTCATCATACCTTTGGAAGCATTGCAAAGTTATGCGCCTAACAAAGAATTTGAGGTTAAATAGTATGCAACCTGGTTTGGATCAACAACGAATGGAAGAATTTGCTAACTGGCTTGCTTCAATAGGTGATGGCACTATTGGCGAAGATAATGATGGTTACGCTGAGGTTGATATCCCGTCTCAAATGTTGTTGAAATGTAATGGCGATCCTATTGCAACTATTGTTAACAGTACTTTCCCTCAGTTCAATGGTGGTATAAGTGATGGTAGTTGCTTTCATAGCAGTGCTATTTTAGCACCTACATTACAAGCTGTCAATGAAGTAAATGAATATATGTCCGACTTGACTATAGGGGAAGGGAAGACATATTACAGTTCTGACACAGCTTGCAAAGCTGATGGTTCTTCTACTGTATTTGCAGATGACCATACACTTGAATTCTTAAACACTATTAGAGCTTCAGGCCTGCCAAATCATGCTTTAACATTAAAGGTTGGGTCACCTGTAATGTTAACGAGGAATATTGATCACAGTCTAGGACTATGCAATGGTACTAGGTTGCTTGTTACAAGATTAGCTGAACNTTATTTGCATTTTATTGTGGTTTCTCTCTCGTTTCTTTGACGAGTATTTCCCTCTCGTTATTTTTACGAGGTTCGTTTTGTTTTGGAGTGCGTCAAGATATATATGGTCATGGCTTTTGTGTTACTCATCCTGGACAAAGTAGATGACAATGAAATACACCTTCTGAACAACAATTCAGTTGGTTGGATACCCACTGATGAACCGGTCAACACAAGACCGGATATGTACCTTCAGTTGGGGAAAATATCAATGAACTTCAGTATGAAGATAAAGACTCAGGTGGTTTGCAAGTTGTTCCATCCAGAGGTCAACTTGTGTACATTCAGCAAGGCCAACAAGTATTTGATAACAGTTTTAAGGTTTTCTAAGGATCAAAACTCTGTTGTAAAACAATCTGCGAATTTAAGTTTTATTAGCATAGCTAGAAAATTTAGTTCTATGTCAGATTGTACGAAATTGCTTTACATTCCATTGAACCTTGTTGTAATTGCTTTTGATGTTTATTAATGCCGTTTATTGTTCAAAAAAAAAAAAAATGTTCCTCTGTTTATTCTGGAGGCTATTCATGTGATAATGAAAGTTAAATTATTTTGTTGTTGCACAAAAAGAGCTCCATTCATTTTGAGAGGCTAGTATTTTCACCTGTGCAATGCACATAATTGATTTGTTATAATATATTAAGAATATTTGGCCCGTGCAATATCTTGAGGTACACTTCTATTTTGATATTTAGTAAGTATAACTATATCAGGGAAAAATTCACCTAGAAGTAATGGAATAAGCACTTGAGTGTTTGTTGGTTGATCCTAGAGTGTTGATATTCTCTGAACAAATAACAACGCATCAACCTGAGCCTTAAAGAGTTTTTCTTTGTTCTGGGATAGGTCGGAGGCAGAGACAAAAACAAACTCCATTATTAAACAATAAGGAGGAAATTGAGAAATAGCATAAAAGAATAGAAAATTTCAATAGTAAAATTGTTCTTTGCTTTTGAGAGTATTTATAGTGCAATTTTAATAGTCAAATAATAGCGTGTTTTTTTTTTTTTCAAAATTATGAATTACGAATAGGATTTGTATTACAATATTTTAAAATATCACGCAATACATAATTGGTCGTAGCCTTTTTAGGTACAAGCAAATACCCGGAGTATTCCGGGGTTATCGATCCACAGGGAAGCGGGGTATCAAGCACTAGTTACTAATTAATTCACGAGAAGCTATTCCTACGTTAACAATGGGTATTTATCTAAAATTATGAAAACAAATTAAATGAAGCAAGGCAAACGGACTTTTATATACAAGAGATTAAGAGCGGGATTTTTGGGTGTCAAAGTGTTTAATCACCTAGTGCCAATCTAAAGTGAAATAATCATTCGGGTTCAACAAGTGTGGATGATTGCAATCTAAAAGGGAAAGATTACTCTCGTAATTCAAACCCGAAATAAGGTAATTGGAATACTCACTCTCGTGAGCTATTCACAACGTATAATCAAGAACAAGCAATAAATGGAATACCCACTCTCGCTGGCTATTCACAATTGGAATACTCACTCTCGTGAGCTATTCACAATAAATCCCTTAATCAACATGTCCTCTCTCGAGGTACAAGAATCAAGTGCAATTGTGGGTGCTCTAATTCATAGACAAATTTAGCAATGAAACAAGTAATTAGGATCCTTAACTACAAGCATCAAGAAATTAATCCACAATTACAACACAAGTAATAAACCCAAATAGATATTCCATTCAAGCAATTAAAGAACTAGGCACATAGGTTCATAAACACTTATCAATCCAAAAATCCCAAAGGAAAGCTTAGCCTATCATAACTAAAATAGATTTAACAAATATACAATAAAGCTTTAAAATAGAAAAGAGAGGAAGAAATTCTCTTGAATGATGCCTCCAAGCTCTTCTCTTTGATCTCTCTTCTCCAATTGATTTTTCCTTTCAAGCTCTTTGAGAAGATGAGAGCTTCCCTTTCTTGTTCTCCTTTGGTCCAAATCCGCAGCCAAGCTTGTTAGGGTTGATAGGAAGTGATGCTTTTATAGTGGGTGGAGAATGGGTGGCAAAAATGGCAATTCAAAGAACTGCAAAATCGCAGATCTGCAACTCTCGCCGCGGCGAGAGCGTCACTGCCCAAAATTTGGGATTCTCGCCACGGCGAGAATGAAGCTCGCCGCGGCGAGAATCCGCCTGTGACGAAGCTCCAACTTGCAGCCTGATTTTGACCCTTTTCCCTTTTGAATCACACTTTAATGTCTTCATAAGAATTGTAGCCCTTGAAGTCTTCTTTCTAATGGTTCAAGAATCACCTCATTTGGATATTCCTAGACTGAGATATGGTCCAATTATCGAGGTGTCGCCATATTTAGCAGGAATTACAACTCTTTGATCTTTTGACCAGTTTTCCTTTTGATCTACACTTTGATGTCTTCATAAGAGTTGTATCCCTTGAAGTCTTCTTTCCAATGGCTCAAGAATCATCTCATTTGGATATTCATAGGAAGAGATATGGTCCGATTACCAAGATGTCGCCATGGTAGCGAGAATTACAACTCTGTGATCTTTTGCTCCACTATTCCTTTGTTTTGCTCTTGTGATCAAATCAATTGAAAGTGCAACTCTTTGGCTCCTTTGGATTGGCTTTTGCTCCCAAATGGTTCTAATGCACTTCTAAACACATCAAAAACATCTAAACCAAGCATTATACCATTTTAAATATGAAAACAAAGAAATAAGCATTGGACACAATATTTTATCACACAATTAACTATAAACCCTACATAAAAACACAAGTAAAATAGGTACAAATGAGAGTGTATCAATAATAGTATAGGACTGGTTAGGGATTTGGATATGGTTTCTGATCTGTAAGTTAAAACCTTTAATTTATATATATATATNGATATATATATATATTTAGGGATCGGAAAAGCTAGCTTAAGATCTAACAATGGAAATAAAGGCTTTTTACTATTCTTTGGTAATAATTAATAATATTTTGTTGGTTTCAATCAAAAATATATTCTATATTAAATAATATTATATGTGATTTTACTTTTAATTTTTACTTTTGGTATAATTTCTTTTTTTTTTTTTTTGCCAAACATATTGTGATCAAATGACATGTAGTGACTCTCCAACAACCACTACAATGTAATTAATAAGGACTTTTTGTTAAAGCACAATAAGACCTAACTTCAACTCTAGACTAAATTGGTAGAGCTCCTATTAGAAGAGGATTTCAACTTCAACCCTAGACTAAATTGGTAGATCGAGCTCCTGTTAGAAGAGGATTTCAAATGCACCTCATCCACTAAATCAGTGTCCCAGAGATTATATATTTTTATTTAATTCTGGGGATGAGATACATTTTTTAAAATGTTAAAATGTAAGCTAAGATTCTCTAAAATTCTAGCTAGTTCATTTTCTTTATACATCTCGCTACAAATCTAACATTTATCTCAAAATTTTTAAATAATATAAAACTCTTGGAAATATCATGAACATTCGAATAATAATCAAATGCTCTCAAGGAGAATTTTAGAATAATATAAAGTGGTCAAAGATACTAAATTACATATTATATCTATCACTAGTAGCCAGCCATTACTACATAGGAGTAGCGAGTACCTCAACTATTTCGGCCAGACTAGTGGAAATGCTTGGCACTTAATTCTCATCAACAAAAATCAAATCTCATATGAGATAATAACACCATTATTATATTTGTTGATGCTTAATATAAGAATCTTAGTGGATAAAGGAATCGGTAGATCATAGGTAGAGATTTTATGCAATATTATGTGAGAAGATCGAGAAGGTTGGTGTCTTGTAATCTCATATTATGACTAAAATGAATAATTATTTGTACGTCTTTTTGGATACCCTTCTTTTGTAATCTAAAAAAATAAATAAAGACTAGTGAATTTTTATGGATATTAGGCTAGGTGTTTCCCGGCTACATGATTTCATTTCTCTAATCCTCTCGATTCAAAATTTTAATTTTTTACTTTTTTACTTTAATCGTCAAGTAATTAGATGGCACAATTTTATGTGGATTTTGTCTCACCCTTCCGCTAATTATACAAGTGGCATTCTCTTTCTAATCTAATTAATTAAGAAAGTGGATACATTATATATTTGTGATTTTTTTTTGAAAACTATATTTGTGATTAAGTTAAACTTTATTGCTAAAATGACGTCCTTCAATGAGAGGATAAGCATCATTATATCCTTGAACACAATATTCCTTTGGATCATATGTCGCTCAATTGTACGGACTAATGTATAAAACAATACATAATCCAGAGCCAAAAAGAGATTGATGCCATCTTTTTTATTTATTTATTTTTTTAATACAATTGTAAAGTTAGAAATTAAACATGTGACGTTTTTTTTTTTTACGTTAAAAAGTTATGTCATTAAACTACAACATTTTTTTTAGCAATGTCATTCAGTGTGTATTAATTTATTTGGTTGAGTATTTATGTATGTGGAAGAAATTATAAATTACAAATAAAGTTCAACACTGAATTATACAATAAAAACGGGAACTCTTGTATGTATCATATGATCAAATAAACTGTTCTTTCTTTATTTAGCAATTTATCTCTTATATGTGGTTTATGTGCTACTACACAATAACAATATTTATTCACTGCACACCCTCTAGCTAGTAGTAATATGAGGTTTCAATTCGCCTCATCACCAAAAAAACTTTTATTTATATATTTATTTATTTATATAATTTTTAAATTTTATTTTTGTGTGTAGTAATATAATACTATTAATGTGACTATTTTAAATACATAAATTTTATTAACTAATACTAAACTAAATTAAATAATACAGAAACTTGAATCATAAATAATTTTATTAGTCAATCTTCATTATAAATTCAACTAGATAACTTAAAACACGATGAAGAAAGTATAATATTAGTAAACATAATAATAAAATAAGATAAAAATTAAAGCTAGACCGTGCTATGAAAAATGTCAAAAATTTACTAGATAGAACCAGATATTTTAAAACACAATGAAAAAAGTAGAATATTAGTAGACATATAATATTAAAATAAGATGAAAATTAAAGTCAGATCGTACTTTGAAAAATGTCAAAAATTTACTAGATAGCTAGAACTTCACGGCTAATTTGTTAGTGAGACTTTCATATGAGCACGACAAAGGATTTTGGCCTTTTGGTTGTTAGAAAATCCCCTCCCTCCTAGAGGATAAGTTTGGTGTACCTCAAGCTCAAAGATTTCTAAATAGTCTGAGATCTGTAGGGTGTCCTATTTGGGGGTTCAGATTCCTCTTTGTTAATTCATTTTTTTAAAAGATAGATTTTGAATTTGGATCTTAGAATTCTAAATGTTTGGTGTGGTGTAGTATGAAGAAATAAAAAGGGGCCGGGAGATATGAACTTTAGGGAAATTAAAAGAGAAGAAGAAACGTACCGAAACCTAGGGCTTGGGATGGTTTTAATTTGCTTAGCTTTCTACCACGGTTTCCAAAAAAGTTAGCATTAGCTTATGGACATCTCCCTCTCTTGACATGGATGTGTGCAATGAAGCTTAGCTTCTATATGAATTCGAACATATATCGCAAAAATTTGTGTAAGACCATATCTTTTTGAATCTTTGTCCGTAAGACGGGTCGGATTGTAAGCAATTGAATGTGTAAGTATAGTATTACAATTTCAATTATAAGTATTACAATATTTATCATGAGTAACAATCAATTTTAACATTAAATAGTATAATAATTTCATATATAAATATTACAACATATCTATTATAAGAAACAATTTATTTAATTTAAATTGGTATTATATTTTCTGTAATAAATATTATAAGTAACAATCAATTATCCTAAATAATTCGACCTGTTCATTTAATCTTGAAATGGTCTAACACAAATATGACACTATATATATATATATATTANACGTATTTGCGGAGGAGTCCGGGGTGTAAACTCCGGAGGGCCTTGAATTGTCGTGGTTGAAGCTTAACCATCACCATGTCCCCGATGCCATACTCCTTGGGTCTTCTCCCTTTGTCTGCCCATTTCTTCATTTTCTTGGCTGCTTTGGCGAGATTGGCCCGCGCTAGGTCGGCTTGTTCCCCCCATGTTTTCGCAAGAACATAGGCGCCCGGGCTGCATCCTTTATAAGACGTGGCCAAGGAGGCCGGAGTTAAGGGCTGACGTCCCGTGGCTAGTTCGAACGGGGTGTGACCTGTTGCCTCGCTTTTCTGCAAGTTATACGAGAATTGCGCGGCATCCATCATTTTGATCCAATCTCTCTGATTAGCGCTCACGAAGTGTCGGAGGTAGCATTCTAGTAGCGCGTTGACCCTTTCGGTTTGTCCATCGGACTGGGGGTGGAAACTTGTTGAGAAGTGGAGGTCGGAACCCATTAATTGAAATAATTCTTTCCACATCTTCCCGGTGAATCTCGGGTCCCGGTCGCTAATGATATGTCTCGGAAGTCCCCAATACTTTACGACGTGTTTGAAGAACAACCGAGCCGTCTCGGCCGCGCTACAATCCTTGGGGGCTGGGATGAAGGTCCCGTATTTTGAGAATCGATCCACAACGACAAAGATTGATCCGCATCCGTCGGCCTTTGGCAATGCGTTTATAAAATCCATCGTGATGCTGTCCCATGGCCCTTCGGCAATTGGTAAGGGCTCCAAAAGTCCAGCGAGCGCCTTTGCTTCAATTTTATCTTGCTGGCAGACAAGGCACGTCCGTACGTAGCTTTCGATTATGTCGCGCATTTGGGGCCAGTAGTATGTCCTCTCGATGAGGGCTTGAGTTCGTTTTTGTCCAGGGTGCCCCGCCCAACGTGAGTCATGGCACTCCTGCATGATTTTGCGACGCAACTCTTTCCATTTCGGGACGTAAACCCGTCGTCCCGTTGTGACCAAGAGGCTATCTTCGATCCAAAACTTCTTTGTCTTGCCTTCTATTGCGGCCTGCTTGATTTGGCGAGCCACCGGGTCGTGGTCGAGGCCGGTGCGGACTTCGTATAGTAAAGTTGCATTAGGGGCGTCACAACTTACCTTTTCCTTGGGATTTTCCTCGGATGTCACGGCGGCAAGGACCTCTTCTAGGGGTGATTCGTCTTCGGACGGTGAGCCCGTTCCCGATTGTGCAATTAGTTTTACAGATATGATCCTAGAAAATTGAATTAGTAAAATACTTTACAGATATGGTTAATAAAAAATTGATCTAAGCACATTGTAAAAANACATTGTCAACCTCTAAGATGTTTTCTTTTTCCTCATCAAAACATTTTGTAGTAACTTGTAAGTATGCAATGTATTATATTGTATACTAATTGTTAGATGTAAAAATCATGATTTTTATTTTTTTTGCTACTAAAAAAAATAATGATTTGTAACCACACCAACTAAGATTTTCTAAGGTATATATGTACTTATTACCAACATCAATACCTTTTGTATCAGGTACTATGAGAATATATGAATGGATTATAACTCAGATATAAACCAAAGAACATATATGGCTACACTTAATGCAAAAGGAACTAGTCCTCATGATAGACTTTTTTATATATAAGGAAGGGTTCAGGTGCAAAAAAAGTCCTAAGTGAGAAATGAGAATGAATCTCAGTCCTAGATAAAAAAAACAAAAGAATTAATTCCATTTTTGGTCCTAGATTTATAGGTGAAAATTCACTTTTAGCCCATTTTTATTAGAACATCCTCATTTGGTCCTAGTATTATTGTAACATGATCATTTTTAATCCCTCATCAACGAAATCGTTATAATATCGTTAAATATAAAAACATTTCAATCTTTTGTAAACAAAGTATGTTGAACCGCTATATTTTTTATGTTTTTTTTTTTTGAAAAAATCAATAATTGAAGATCGAAATGTTCTTGTATTTAACAATATTTAAACTGTTTTGTTGATAAAGGACAAAAAATGATCATGCCACAATAATACTATGACCAAAAGTGTATGTTTTAATAAAAATGGACTAAAAGTGGACTGTCACCTATAAATCTATGACCAAAAATGGAATTAACTCAAAACAAGATTCGCCGCCTACGAACTTCAACAATGTGCTCTGGAAGGCACAACAATGTGCTCTAGTAGGCATAACAATGTGCTATGGAAGACGAAAAATGCGCACTAGAAGCACAAAGATGTGAAACAATTATCAAAAAAATTAAATTTAATATATGATCTTCAATACAAATCATAAACGACCATAAATAACAAACAAGCAAACAATTTTAATTATCATATTTGAAAATAATATAAACAAGCAAACAATTATATATTATAGCACTTTGTACGCGCAATGCATGAAAATAGTCATTTACCATGTAATTACAATTCTACAAATTGTGAAATTGTAATTCCATAGAAATTGCAATTTCTTACCGCCAAACCATGGAAATGTAAGATTTCTACTACATCTACTTCTAAATTCTACTCCATCACTTTTACTCCATGATGCGGAAATAAAGGATGAGATATTTTTCATCACGTGAGTCTCATAAAAAGTGTCTACATCAACAATTTGTGAAGTATAATAAAAGTTGAGAGTAAAAAGTGAGAGTGTAGTATTTTTTGAAATGTAATTCCATGAAGTTTAGTACGAATAGAATTACAATTCCGTCCTACCAAACTCGGGTTTACATGGTAGTCTTGGATCGGAAAAGCATTCAAGGGTGTGGGGACGTGAAACTGATTGCGTATGTGTCTACGGGATTATGGAGCAATGTGTGCTTTTCGATTGTGACTAAAAACATGACAAACCTTTGTCTTCTTGTTAAGATTTTGTTTCTTTATGAAAGAAAAACTGGGCACGTGTAGGGACAACGTGGTTTAATTGCCTTCCACTAAGAATTCACTTACATTATTGTTTTTGGTTTGTCATGTTTACCTAAGATAGATTCATAGGAGTTAATGGCATCGAAAGAAAAACCATAAACTACTATACATTATATTCCACCTCCACCGTGAAATCCAAGTTGCATAACCATTTGCCAATTGCCAGTGCTTCATTTCACACCCAAAAGTTAAACCACTCTGCACTTCCTAGCTTTCCTTCTGCCTATCTAAGCTACCCAACTTTTAGTTTGTTTTAAGTACACTTTTGTTACTTTTTCCCATTTTTGAAAAATGGCTATAGGTTTCTCTATTTTTGCTTTGCTGGTGCTGTTTAGTAAAAAGGAACTAATTGCAAGACAGCAATTAGGTCATTTGATTTAATTAACATCATTATAATAATCAATCACAACATGACGGCCCTGTTTGGTAAATAATCAGCCTATCAACCAATTTTGGCTTATTTGACCACTATAGTTGTTTGACTTGGTTAAAAAATCAATATAAGTGTTTGGTTAATAAATTTTTTGTAACTCCAAAATACTAAAATTCAAAAGGCTACTCAAAGTAGCCTTTTCAATTAGCTTTTTAAGAAAACAACTATCAGCTAACAGCTAATTTATCAAACAACTTTTTACAATCAGCTAATGTTATCAACAAATCATTATTTTTAACCCAAACAGCCAACCCAATAAACTAACAACCATTTACCAAACAGGGCCGACATGTTAAGTAAAATTTCTACCGTCAATGCTAACATAATTTTTATTATATATTTTAAATATTAAAAAAATTCTACCGAATTTATAAGAGAATATGTCATATCATGAAAAGATAGATATTTTTTTTTAAATTTAAATTGAGCTATGAACCCAAAACATTCTTTATTTTGTATTTTTATTTATTTTTTACACTGTTATATGATTAAACTTTTGTTGGTAAGGTATGATGAAGACGTTAGAAATTGGTCGGTGATTATAGAATTTCACTTTATAGTAAAAACAAATATTTGTGAGATTAAACTAGTAGTGTGGGTAATCGTGTAATGTTAGTGTAAGTGACATATATAAATCGTGAATTTTGGGCAAAGGTGGAAGGAGGCGCGCAGAGCAGAGACATTATAGTATTACAACTAGGATTGTGGTTGTAGTGTTGCACTGAAGACATTGGTTCCATGCACGTGCGACTTGTCATAGATCTTGAAATTTTGTACCCAGTTTGCGGCTTTTGACTTCCTCTAAATCATTTTTTGTGGTTTTTATTACTTCTAAAATGATGCTCACGTACACCTAGCTACCTCCCTACGTTTGTACTTCATAAATAATTATAAATTAATAAATGATACAAGAAATAATAATTTGATTGACTTTATTAAAAATAAAAATTGCAGAGTAGCTTCTTCTATATTATACGGAGTATCATTTAGGAGAGTTTTTTTTTTTTTTTTTTATAACGCAGGAATAGAAAATTTAAAAATGTAACTTTATTAGATTGTTCCAAAAATTAAAGTCAATTAAAAAAATTATAACAAGACCAACAAAGTCGTGGGACTAAATATGTTCAAATTAAAAATCGATAACTAATACGGAGTAATATTTAAATTGCTTTTGTTTAATTAATAATGGGCATATTACACGTATAATAATCAAAGAAAGATCTATTTTTAGATGATTATATTGTTCCATTTTTATGTTTTAAATCAATCAAACAAATGAATATAATTTTAAAAAATCTATTTAACAAACTAAATAATAAAATAAAAAGTTAATACTATAGTCCTCCGAGTATAGTGGTTTTGCCACATTTAGTCATAAACTTTCAAATTGACCACTTGTTACCCTTCAACTTTCAAATTTTCACCATTCATGGTCCAAATCAATCACGCATGGTTCTTCGACTATCAAATTTTAACTACTAATGGTATTTCTATGAAGGTCACGATTAATTAAATTTCGAAAGTTGAATGACCATAGGTGGTTAACTTGGACCACGAATAGTAACAATTTGAAAGTCGAATAATCACAAGTAGTGAAAGTGAAAGTTTGGAACTAAACATGACAAAATTATTATATTCGATTAGAGGACTAATATCACATTAACTCTAAAATAAAAGTTATATTCTTTTTTGACCTATTATGTTGTTCATAGAATAGTATTCGTATTCCTTGAATGAAAGGCGTGTTATAATTTCTTCAAAAATATCTGCCTAGATTAAATATGTTATTGATCTTTTCAAATGCAAGGCAGTGTTTTGTATGTAATAATAATGATGAGATTTCAGGTAGTACTATGTTTTCGCATGTTTTTGGTTGGTGGGTTCACGGCCCAGTTTTACACGTCCTTACAACGTCGACGTTGCATTACTTCCTTGAACTTGGTTAAACTAATGAGGTTACCTAGATGATTAAGCAAAAGAACATATATTAAATTGCAATTAAAATACGGTATTTCAAAGTCTAAGTACACTTAATTAGGTGGGAATATTAATATTAATATGAGTTGTATTACATGTACTCTTAATTTTTACTCTCTATCTTTTTTAACAAGTAATCCCATCGTCACTAAACTAATCATAAGCTCACATGATCACGTCCATAAAGTTACTGCAAAGGTAAATCGCAAATTGCGCAATTAAATCACCAGTCAAATTTTAATTTTTATGTGAGTTCGAGGTATCCAATCCACATTTTCTATCCTTCTAAAGCTTTTCTTTATTTATATTTCTAGTGGGACTCGAACATCACACTGTTACTTATAGTTGTAACATCAAGTCAAGCGACAAATTACTAGGCAAAATCGAGGGCACACTCTCTCAATTTTACACGCTGATGTGACAGATATCTATAAAGCTTTTATTTTTGTATGTAGTTCCATCACGAGTGCCTACATTAAAATTTTGAGTGTAAGAGTAAAAGCTGAAACTAGATAATAGGAGTACACATTAGTATTTTTCTATTAATATTGCATTACATTAATTAAAGGTAGGCCAAATGACAACTACAGAAATTACATTTTTTTTCCATGATTTACCAGAACCATTTTATTATTCCTTAAAACCATTACTATTACTAATAATACATTCTTAATGATGTTGGATCCTGGAGCTTAAAAGACAGG
>NXFB01000141.1:167948-182937 GCA_002525835.2 Ipomoea batatas | reverse complement strand
CCGTCTTCTTCGTGGTTGGGCCCCCCCCTCTTGTGTTTGGGCTTTTGTGCGCCCCCTGGTTTTTTTTGGTTGGGGGGGGGTGGGTGGAGGAGCAGCTAGGACCGGGAAATCTCTATTCAATCTCATATCTGCAAAACAAAAGAAACATAAGTGTTAGCCGACCATCTGACTATTAAGAGTTGGGCTCGTTTGATCATAAATTGAGAGCAAACCTTGCGCACCCGACCTAGACGTTAGAGGCGGGACCGCCACCGTCACGGTGATTGGTTCAAGCATGTACTTCTCGTCCAAATCACAGTGCGGGGCTTGGAGCCCTGCCTGCGCATACTCTTCAGCTGTCCAGAAAACCCGGTAATCGTAAAACTCAGACGAAACCTTCATAGCGATGTTCGAAAGAGCTCTTGTTTTTACCGTCACGTGTGATCTGTGTGGTGAGTCGACCAAGCGCGGGGAATGGGAAGGGGCCAAGTATACCTGATCGATAAGATCCGGTCCTTCCATCCTTTGTTGTTATTCGGGAGATCCGTGATGCTGCACAAATGGCCCTGAGACTGAATGCACAGTACGCCACCACCATGCTTGCCGAAAGGGTTAGGACTGAGAATAGAAATCAAAATAGCTAAATGGTGCACGAAAGTTTGTGCCCGAGCACAAATTTGGGGAAAGGTTGAAAGGGAAAATTGAGTGGAACCTTGAGTGAATCGAGGTGGACCCCGAGCCAACCCACTTGAATCTTGTCCATGATGTTACCCTGTGACCGTCGGACGTTGAACTTGACCCGATCGGTCAAAAGGGTGGAAACTTCCTTGACTTCAGCCCGAGTTAGGAGGCAGCCGTGCTGGCTTAAGCCGTCGCTGCTCAGGAATTTTTTTTTGGTTGAGGCAGGGTGCGAATAGTCGGGTGGCAAGTTCGCCAGCCAGGACAAGGCGTGGCGTATGACCCGGGAGACTTACCACGGCAAGAGGTCCCAACTTCCTCAGCGACCAGCGGAGCGGTAGAAACTCGGGTCACAGCTTCGCCTGTGGAAGTGGTCGGATGATCGTCAAGTTTAGCGTTAAAAGGTCAGGAGTGCTTGATCGGTCCCTTCGAGAACGTCTCGATCTCGTGAATGACCGAGTTGTAGGAAGAGACCGAGAATGAACCTATCTCGACTGAGTCATCATAATCCCGGGCTGAGGTGTTTTGGCTGTCTGAGTCGGACATGTCTTCACTTTAAAGGGAAGGGAAGACGTCTTAGATTAAGGTGGCCCGAGAGGATTAGAATGGAGCGCCCAGACTCGGTCTAATAACCAATAAGGAAAAGATTTAAATAAAAGCGCGGGAAAAGAATCATACCGTTTCATTCTCGCTTGCTGGCGAAAGAGCGAAGGTTGCCGTAGGCTTCTGATTTCAAGGGTAGTTGATCGGGAAGCTCTAGTCTTAGGTAGCGAAAAGTGTGAAACACAAAGCCCTGCGGAGTCCACTATTTATAAGAGGCATAGGGGAGGGAAAAACGTTTCAAATTCCGAACCCCATCGCGAGTCCCGAGGGAGCCTCATAGCTTGCCACGCGCCCTCTAGCGGCGAGCCGGGTTTTCATAACTTGAGAATGGCGACGCGCGATCTCCTAGCCCGGCCGTGGCTGTCAGGGTTCTTTAACCTGGGTCTTACTACGGCACGATGATCAGTCCTTGAACCGTAGAGCACGGCAAGACAGAACCGCGGTTAACCGGTCTATCAGATCATTAACCTCCCGACCTGCCTTGCTGGGGGTATGCGGGTTATGATCCATAGTAGCCCCTTAAACTCAGTCGACCCGATCTTCTTGCCTTGGAACACCTTTACCGCCTTGACCCATGAGCACCATGCACTTGGCCAAAAGGCACTAGGCCCGTGTCTGGCCCCATGTATATATGGCCACCACGCGGCATCCATGCCGAAAGACCGGCAACTGTCCCCTAACACCCTATAAATACTGCATTTAATGCTAGTAGGGGAACTTTGGGTCGTTTTCCCTCTTAAATAGCTAAATAGCTCGGGAACCACAGACCCACAGTCACGTTGACCAGGCTAGACACTTAGGGTACGACATCTTGTATCCGGTTCATAATCAATAAACTACTTGTGACCGTACTTGGATTGTGCAACCTGCGTATATACATTATCACCTATTATCGCACCTGATCCTTCATATATATATATATATAAACAGGAGATCAGGTGCGATTATTTATCTCAGGTAAAAAATGGGTTGAAATCTTAGCCATTAATTGCTAAAATCAACAACCTAGAATGGAGACAAATGTTAAAAAATGCCGTGGCACTATCATAATTTTGCGTAAGTTCAAAGCTTAAGGTGCATAAGTTTATAGCATTAGGTGTCTAAGTTTAAAGTTTAATGTGCGTAAGTTTATAGCTTAAGGTGCATATGTTTAAAGCTTAAGGTGTGTCAATTTGACACTTAAGGTGCATCAGTTGGACACTTAAGGTGCATCAATTCTACACTTAAGGGGGGCCAGTTTGATACTTAATGTGCATCGATTCTATGCTTAAGGTGCATAAGTTCTACACTTAAGGATCTTGTGGTTCAGTGGCACCAAGTTACTCCCTCATGTGAGAGGTTGTGAGTTCAAGCTTTTGTACATGCAATATTGACTCTTTGTGCAAAGCACCCCACCCATGGTGTTGGTTATTTTAAGAATTAGAACCTGATTATTGGTTCACTAATACTCGAAGGACCATTGGAAGTATTAACTAAAAAAAAATTTATCTTTCGCTACGTCATTTTTAATATATTAAAGTTTGACACAATTTTTTCTCTGAAGTTGTTGGACACACGTTTCTAGAGGTAAGAAATGCGTTTTGGGAGGAAGAAATGCGTTTCTAAACCTTTTTATAATTAGGAAACAAGTCAACAACCCAGAAAATTTGCAAATGTTATAGAATAGCCCGGAAACATTTTCGAATCAAGTTTCCATGACTTTCAAGAATGAAACGTTTCTAAAATGCAAAAACTCGACCTCACAGAATATTTGTGCAACATAGGTACTTATCTATATGCATGTTTGACCATTGTTTTGTTTGTTTCATATCTTTTGGATGGGATAAAAGATTTCATAGCCCTGATTATTTGAAATGAATGATAATCGATAAATATTGAAATAATTAAATTTCTAGGAAGTCAACTACCCCTTAAAAATAAGTATTCTTTTTAACTTATACTATCTGCATCGCTAAATGCTTTCTCATTTTTAAAAGCAATCTGTTATAACCTCTGAATGTAATCTATATCTATATATAAAAGCAACAACTTTCTGTAAATAAAAAAAATTTCAGTTTCCCGCCCAGTCAAAACTACGTAGTTTTGATAAATTTGTAGAATTATCAGTACAAAAGAGATTAGAAAGTGTGAATGTATTTATTGTGTTCACATTTACTGCAATAAACAAAGCATGCTTACAAATTCCAATAAGTACAAGACTAACATTACAAATGACTTTCACAATCTACAAGACTAACATTAATTGATTGGAGATGAATTTGAAATTTAAAATCTGTATCTACATTAACATCTACACCTACTTCAACATTATAAATAAGTCTCTCATATCACAGCCATCAGGAGATAGATTCGGAGGGGTTGAAACATGTTCATGTATTTAGAGGAGAGGCTGAAACGAAAAGCATGAATGAGGGTGTGCAGGAGAAGCAGTTGTTGTCTTGCATTTCTTGAGCTTTCAAGGAAGCTTTGCGAACAGGATGTGCACTTTTACAAAAAGCTGTTATGTGATAATGGTTGCTGCTGCAAAGTGGGCTGCAGATTTGGTAATGCTTTGCATCCTCTTTCACTTTCTCTTGAAAAATAATAGAAACCTGTAAAAATGAAAACTGCATAGTTGGTAAAAGTAATGGAGTATTAGGTTCAAACAAGGTATCAAAATACACACACAGTGCAAGACTTTTTCCTCAAATTTGATATGCCCTGTTGAACTATATATATATATTTTTTCATTCATTATTTTTGAAGCAGTGGGAAAATGGTTATCAGTACAATTACTGATGTATTCTAAAAGCTTCCAGGTAAAATCTTTATTTTTCCATGATTTCTTTATAGACAGCACTCTTCTTTTTGTTTGAGTATTTATGTACAAGTTTAGTGAAGAAATGGGTGCACTGGAATGAGCAGTGAAAAACAATTCTAATTTTGGACTCAAGTATTTAAATTACTTTTTTTTAGTATATGCAATTTACTATTGCTGTAGTTTATCTTTTGTATATTTTCGTTTTGTTTTTTGGACTCAAGTATTTAAATTACTTTTTTTTTTTTTTTACTAAAGTCTAATGCATGGTATATTTAGTATATCCAATGAACTACTGCTGTAGTTTATCTTTTGTTCAAGAAATCATTTGCAGGTAAGACAAAATCAGAAGTGGATGCACATGCAATGTAATAGAGACAACTATGTGGATCTACAAGGTTTTAAGATAGACATTTCAACTTAAGATAGACATTAATAATGTGTAATATTTAATTTATTTTTTTTATTAATTAATAATAATAAGTTTTGATTTTTAATTTAAATTTTAAATTCATGTATCTATTTATCTATTTATTATATTTAAATTAGGTCTATCATAAAGAACTTAAAAGTAATTATAATAATATTTATCTCACTATAACGCAACAATATTTCTAATATTTAGTCCGTGCATCGCACGGCCAACTGCTAGTACATTTTCTTTACATTCTGCAATTCTAACTCACTTTCAAAATAATAACAACAACAAAAACATTTGATGTGTGTATGTGTGCGTTTTCTTATATATATATATATATATTTATTTTAATGTAAGCAGTTATCAAAAAAGAAAAAAAAAAAAAGTGATTTGCAAAGTTGGTGAATGTTTCTGAAAATAAGTTTAATTATTTTCTTTAATTGGTGAAAATGTTTTTTTTGAAGAAAAAGTATGAAATTCATTAAGATAGGTCCAAGCTCAAAGCGTGAGCAATGGACGGGAAAGGAACAAAAGAACAATCCGTACAGTCAGACTTGGACAGGGCTTTCCGAGCTAACAAATGGGCAACCCTGTTCGCAGACCGTTTAGCAAACAAAAAGCTAACATTAGTGAAATCTGTAGCTAGTTTTCTAATGTCATTTAAGATAAGCTCAAAAGAAGAATAAAGACTATAATCATGCAATAAGCCATTAACGACTTGAAGACAGTCGCTCTCAATCTGACAGTCATCAACCTGCATGGCTTTGATCCACTTCAATGCTTCCCGGACTCCTATAGCTTCGGCTTCAGAAGGTTTGCAGATGTACGCACAAGGGAGGCTCCGGCAGCAATAAATAAGCCTGCGGAATCACGCAATACATATCCGAATCCCATCTTCTTGTTAGTTTCGTCCAGAGCCGCATCAACATTAAGCTTATACATTCCTGAGGGGGGCCTTGACCAAGCTTATCCGAAAATGTTATTGAGTTCATAAGATTTAAGACTTTCTTTATATGAAGGCAAAGAATTGATTTTTTCTTAAAATAATTTAGAATGAGATATCTTAACTTTTTCATATAAAAGATATTTATTCTCGTGTTGAAATAGGTCGTTTGTTAAGTTTTATGTGATTTGCAAACATTATCATCCACAACCTAAGAAAACAAACAACAAATATCCAACTTTATCTTCCCCATCATCATACTATTTATTGTCAACTTGTGTAAAGATATTGAAGCAGTGAAGGTCTAAACTTTGAATAGTTATAATTTTTGGCAATGGTGCATACTTATTGATGAAAGACATAGAGAGGAATCCGCGTAGAAACTCAAGTGTTTTAGATATAATGAATATATAAATGAAGTGTTGCTTAAAAATAATATTAGCTATTATTAATACTTTAGGATGGTGTTTCACGTGCTCTTATGTCTATGTGAGACGTTGAGGCATTTGAATATATTAGGAAATACAATATATGTTACAATAGAGAATAGAGGAGCAATTAGGAATGGGGTTCCTAACTTTAACCAATAGCACCATACAACATATAATAGCTTAGTGATTTCAACATTTTATGAGACGGTACAAAATATCTTGGATTGCTTAGCTTAGCTTGTAACATGTTTCTTAAGATTAGTGTCTACATTATTCTTCTCTAAATATTGTCTACTAAACCACTGAGTTAAGCCCATGCGGGCTAATATCTAGTTTCTTGTTATTGTATATTGCGTGCTTCAATCCTCAATTCCCCCATCTTAAAAGAACGGCAAAACACCCGAGCGCTATATGCTACATCAATTAGGATAATAAATAAATCCTTCAAGAAATGGCAAAACAATTTGATTTTCTACTCAGCAACAACATTCCAAACAATTTCTTTCCTATACAACATTCCAGCCTATAGCTTTTTCCAAGTAACAGAACCTGAATTTTCCTTTTCCAAGGCTTAATTATCCACTATCCAGACAGGGAAATAATCAGAATAAGAGATTGTTGGATTACCTCAGATGCAGCATAACAAAAGAGTAATAGCATGAGGAGAGAAGATACATGAATTGCAGTTGGTAACCAAGCCTGAAATCTTTTAGTATGCTTTTCAGGATGTTGAACACATCAAACACAGCAGAAGGATCTAAAGGCTCTAAGCCATGTATATGCATAGTAGGTTGAATGAATATGTAGCAATTACCTAATCTGGCAGTAACGGCAATCTATCCACGGTGTAGGAAGATCCATTAGAGTCAGGATTGGGTCGCAACAAATCATCAAATTCATCACCGCTGCCATCATTGTCGCCTTCACTGCTATGACTATTTTCTTCCAAAGGACTCTGTAAAGGAATTATGCGGAGCCTAGCATTTGGTTCTGTTCCAATTCTCACTGATTTCAGCTTATATTTGGAAATAAGATCCTTCTGGAGCAGTAGAATATTTGATGGCCGAGGGAGTAGATCCACAGGTTCCCCTTTAGGAATTACTACTTGCTCAATGGCTATTCTTGCTTCCTATGAAAAAATAACAAAAGGTTTAAAGCTATTAAGAAATGGCCACTTATGACATGATTGCAAAATGGTATCACAAGGAGTTTAGGGTATGTACAAAGATTTTGTCATTCCATAAGATGTTATGATGATCATGCTCAATAAACAAAGGAAATACTCGTGCTCCAACATAATCCAACTAAATCCAATTAGATATGAAAAATGCTACCATAATATGATGGGAAATTGTTACAATTCTAGCTTCTAAAGTATATAATCATCAAGAAAATTGGTATTTAAACTAGATGTACTCAAAAAAAAAAAATCATATTCACCTCCAAAGCATCCATCCTTTCCAACACATTGATCTTAGCTTCAGATTAAAAATACTCAAAACCATCAGCACAATCAGCAACTAAAGCTTCTATAGCCTTGGTTAACTGTGACAAGGAGCTTGTCTGCAAAATTAGATCCACTCATAAATGAAGATCCTAAGGTAATTAAATATGATTAGACATTCAATCACAATCTTGAAGATGTGAATTATTCTTGAGGTGTATACATTGAATCAAGTAGTCTAATTGATACAGTTACCTTTGAGACATATATAGGAATGCCACGAGATCTTGCAGCAGCTTGAATTCCAGAATTTTTTTTGAGCTTGGATTGCAATGCCAGGAGAGCATCTGCTTCGCTGATGTTATCAGTAAACTCAATGGCATGGTCTATCTTTAACTGTTTAATCCCTTGAACCACACTTGCCTCTGAGATCTATAACATCTGCTAAATATATAAGTTCCATGCACTACTATTTCCATACATATGCAAGAAGTGGTTCTTTTTATCTGTTCATTTTCAGTTCTACAATCATAAAATTTCTAAGGATTATAAATTCGAGGACAATCTTTAGAGAAAAGGTAGTGATGACTTAAGTTCTCAAGAAACTAATACTCATGTGTTTCACATTAATAAAACTAGCAGCAAAGAAGTTTCAACTATTACAATAGTGGAGTAATTTATTTCAGTAGATGCTAGGCTGTTTTCAGAGTGAAGAAATCTTTAATTTGACATGTTTTTCTACTAGGAATGAGTAGCAGGTAGTATCTTACCCCATAAAGAAATAGGCAAAGAGAATCCTCACTTTTACAACAATTCTCTTCTGTGCCTTGATTCATCTCTGAAATAAAATCACCATGGCCAGGTATATTACCATTCATCTGTGAAATACCTACAATGACACTGTCACTTCTATCATGCAATTCCTGGATGGTCAACTCTTCCTCCACTTCCTCTTGTGATCTCTGATTTATCTTGCGAACTTCAAAGATGGGATGACGGCCTTCTCAACATGAGTAGAACAAAATGTCAAAGATTGCTTCCATGAAATAAGAAAGAGTGAAAGCCAATCACATGATTTGGTAGGTAGGAAAAGAGGGTTACACAAAACCTGAAAGAATAGCATCTACTGTAGCTTCTAAATTAGGGTGAACTCGCAACTCTGTCTTCGAAATTATCTCAACACCACAGCTAAAAGCTGAGGGTCCTTTCCTCTCCAGTACAGATTTTTGAACACCACGCCGGCTTGCCTCTTCATCCCCCAGTGTCACACTCTGAGAATGATAGCAATATTATTAGCTTGCATTGATTACTTCTTCAAAAAGTTGCTATAGCAGAGCTAGAGCAGTTGAAAAATCCTTTACAAGAGTAGAAGAGTATAAAAAAATGACTGCACGCTGTTTTGTATACCACTGTACCTTTGAGAATGAATCAATTTTGGGAGTTTTAAAGGCATGAACTTATGACCTACTGGTCAAGAAAAAAAAATACCTGTACACCTCCAACAAGCATCTCCAGAGCGGGATTCATCACTAAATTCTCTATTGTTACACCATGAGCAGTTGCAACCAACTGAATACCACGTTGTGCAATTGTGCTTGCTGCCATAGCCTCAAGTTTAGTACCAATTTCATCTATTACAATCACTTGTGGCATATGATTTTCAACTGCTTCTATCAAGACCTACAAAAAGAATATTCCATTGGAGAATTAAGGACAACATAAGATATAAATAAATAAATGTTTGTGTATTTATATTATATACGCTGATTCAATAGTTATTCCCTCAGTCCCTCTAAAGATTTAAGTATAATGCAGCACTCCAAAGTATAAAACAACAAAACTAATGAAAACATGGGAAACTGGCATTAACCCCACCACAAAAAAAAGGGGAAAATCAAGCTACTCTTTATTACCTTGTGTTGCATGTCAGTGTGTGGCACTTGCATGCGCCGTGCATTACCAATTCCTGCATGAGGTATATCTCCATCACCACCAATTTCATTTGAAGTGTCAACAATCATGACTCGTTTCCCATAATCATTCGCAAGCATCCTAGCTATATCCCTAAGGATAAGGAAAATATTGCTCCATTTTAGCCAGTCATGTAGACAACAATGCATGTTAAGCAATGTGTCCCCACCGCCACCCAAAAAATAATAATAAAACAATGGCATAAAAAAGTGAAGTCCCTAATCTGTATGCATAACAATTACTAACCTGATAATTGTAGTTTTTCCTACTCCAGGAGGTCCAATTAGCAACAAAGAAGCCCCAAGTTTAACTAAATCTTGCAATGAGTTGGCACTTCCTGATAAAGCTCGGCCAACACGACAGGTTAAACCAATAATCCTACCTTTCCGATTCCTAATGGCACTGATCCGGTGCAAGGTCCGGCTAATGCCTGCTCTGTTATCAATAGCAAAATCCCCAACCTAGAACAAGAGGAACCATGAGTTCCAACTTGCATGCATTGTGACCTTAAAAGAACAACCTTTTCTATGATTATGCTAAATGGAAAAAAGATTAACTTTACAAAGAGTCCTCAAATAAAATAGCTGAATGAATTGGATTACTAGGCCAACAAAGAAAGTAAAAATGACGTTTTAATAGCACAATTATAGAAATTGCAATTCAATCAATCAAAGATAAACAGCACCAGCATATATTCACAAGAAAAAGGAGAAAAGACCATATTTTTTCAAACTTCAATAGCGAAATTTACATAAACCTTTTACTTACCTATAGGAAAAAGTGAAGAGCTTATTAGACATTTATCAAACACTTAGAGTGCAAGACTTAGAAGACACACTGAGAAAAAAGGACCAGTCAATCAAAACTTCAAAGAACAAACAGGTTCAACAATCATATTCACCTGAGAAGTGGCATGTTCAAGATCCTGCATAGTAATCGGATGGTCCGACAAAACGAAGTCCCCGGAGGGGAACCGGGCGAGGGGCTTGCGGCCCAAGTCCATAACAACCTCGATCAAGTGGTGCAGCTCCGGATGCTCCCCAACTCCCCGCCGCATCTCTTCCGGCAAGAGAGCCAGCAAGCGCCCAAGCTCCACTTCGAAATCATCCCCGACCAAGGAAACAGAAGAAGAAGAAGAAGAAGAAAAAGAAGACGAAAGCGATGATTTAGAAACGAAAGGTGCGAGAACATCCTTGTGAAACTGAAACCCCACAAGCGGCGAGGAATGGAGAGACCGAAATGGAAACTCGCGGCTACGAGGAAGGAGCTTGAGCTGCTGGGTTCGATGGAGATAGAGGGAGTAGGACGACGGGTGGTGCAGCAATGGCGACGAAAGCATTGTCGTTTTGGCGGTAAATTTCTTCGAATTAGTTGTGTGGCTCAAAACATAAGCGCTGTTTGGCTTTATTTATTTATTTTTTAATCTCTATAAAAATTCTTACCGTTTCATTGCAAATTTTACTGTGTGGACCGCGCATCAAAACGACGTCGTTTTAATTAATGAAGACAGACGACTTAAATGACCTTCGTTCCGCGCCATTCACTTTCAATTTATATACATTACAGATTTACAGTTACATTTCAATACAACTGCATGTTCTTTTCGATATAACTTCAATTTCATTCGATATTATACACTCAAATATGTGAACCTGTTATTTAGTTTCTTTTATAATACACTGCAGTTTCCTTTCAACACAACTACAATATCATTTCGATATGACTACAGTTTTATTGGACGATATACACCAAAAAATATGAAACTGTTATTCAGTATCAGTTTATATACATTGCAGTTACATTTCAACACAACTACAATTACATTTCGATATAACTACAGCTTAATTCAATAATATAAAACACAAATGTGAAATTGTTATTCAGTATCAGTTTATATGCACTGCAGTTACATTTCAACACAACTACAGTTATATTTTGATATAACTACAGTTTCATTCCATAATATAAAAAAAAATGTGAGGCAGTATCTTTTGAGATGAACTGTAGTATCAGTTACGGAGCTCCATTACGACTTACGGTCGCCGTTTCTCCCACTTACTGAAACGGCATTGTTTTGTGACCATGATCCACAATGCATTGTGGACCATGGTCCACTGTATAACGACTGCGGTTTCATGGGTCTAAATGCGCAAATTTTACTAGAATGAGCATCAAAATAACGTCGTTTTGATTAATGAAAACTAACGGCTGAAACGACATCCGTCCCGCGCAACTGCAGTTCCCTTCCAACACAATTGCAGTTCCCTATCAACACAACTGCGGTTCCTTTCGATATAACTGCAGTTTCATTCGATATTATACACTCAAATATGTGAACCTGTTATTCAGTTTTCTTTCAACACAACTAATAGTTTCTTTTATAATACACTGCAGTTTCCTTTCAACACAACTACAATATCATTTCGATATAACTACAGTTTCATTAGATAATATACACCAAAAAAAGTGGAACTATTATTCAGTATCAGTTTATATATACTGTAGTTCCCTTTCAACACAACTGCAGTTCCTTTTCGATATTATAGAAACAAATATGAGGCAATATCTTTTGAAATGAACTGTAGTATCAGTTATGGAGCTTCGTTACGACTTACGACAGCCGTTTCTCCTACTTACTGAAATAGCGTCGTTTTATGACCATGGTCTACAATGCATTGTGGACCATGGTCCGCTGTATAACAACTGGTTTAAATGTGTGAGACTATCATGTTACATATTGATAAAATATATATGGACATATACTAAAATTATAACAATGTCAGTAGTACTTAACAAAAAAAAAAAAGAAAAAAGAATTCCTCCTAGAAAAAAGTACTTTACTCTCATTTATTTATTAATACTATGTATTTTAGCCACTAACCTTGTGGTCTAGTGGTACATGGTTGCACCTCATATGGTAAGGGGTGAGTTCGAGACTCAGTGGTAGTGATGCAGACTGAACAGATACTAGTGACTACAAAAATTCAGATTCGGAATATAGACTTCTTTAAAATATTAATAGAAATGATTTTGAAATGAATAAAGGGCTAAATAAGCCTAACTTCAATGCAGTTGGTGAAGAAACTCTAAGCATACCAAATTTGAACCCCCAAATAATATGTAATTTTTTATTAATTAAAAAGTTCTAATGGGCAAAATAGAACTTAGTAACTCCAGGGACCAAAATAGAAACCTCATTTCAAGAAGAGCTTATTGTAAAAGAGCTTACAAACAGTTTGGATTCATGTAGCTGAACAACCTATAAGAGTGGAACGACATAGGTTCAAATTAGAAGATCTTAAGGTCATAAAAGAGACTATTTTCCGAAGATCTTAAAACGATATGATAAAGCTTCACAAATTAAAAGACCTTTCAACAGTAGAGATGGAAGAAAGTTAAATCAATAGAATTTATAATAAGATAAACCAGTAAACCTTATTATCTGTTAGAAGATGAGAATTTTTGACAAACCCAACTAACAAGTTTTAATTTGATAAAGAAATTAAAATGGTTGGTAGAGCTTAAGGGTTTGAAAGAACAGAGGTTTCAAAAGATGTATTCATTAAACCTAAGGTATACCAGAAAAGCCATATGTGTGGATCAAATATAATTTATCAAAAAAATCCCAACAAGGAAAATCTAAGTCATGACTCATGAATATAATGAACAACAGATTTCTAGTCAACTATGACATATTGGGATAAGGAGGTTGTCCTGGCCTTGTCCTCCGTTAATCTTGCTCTACGGTAGGTTGCGATTCGACAACACTGGTGCAGTCAATCCGAAATTCTAAGAGGTAATGTTTTATTTTGTAAATGATGAATGATTTGGACAATTTTATCTATGTTTTAGACAAATCTTAACATGTTTATGGTGAGCCAATTGATGGTTATGTTATAGATCGAGATCTTTAAGAATTCAATTTTCATGTATAGCCAAAGGAATTTCATGTTCATATATACCTGTATATAAACTCTAAAAATTAAAAGAGATTGTAAAGAGTTTGAGATTTTCAATAATACTTACTCAATACAATATATGTGATACACTTACTTTTAATACAATTCCATTCTTTTTGTTTGCCAATTCTCATAAGTGTCACTCCAAAGTTTACGATGGCCGACCTTTGACCCAGTGTCATAAAACGGACACTTTAATTTGTATATCACCTTATCCCAAAAAAAAATGGTAAACCTTACAATTTTACACCTTTTGATGAAGACAGCCAGCAGACAGGTTACAGGTACCATAACATACAGTAAAATTAAATTAAAGTAGAAAAAATTATGTTTCTAAGCCATTTTCTATCCAAATTTCCAGACAAAGTGCTGCTTATGCTAATCTTGAATCCAAATGAATTGGAACTGGGGAAACCTTATTATCTGCAGAAATTAAGAGGCATTGATTCCATCTGGATGAGATAATGATGTGGCATATCATGCATATATAATAAAACAATGGGAATGGAGATTCTGAAATTAGATTATCAGATCCTCAGGCTCGCAGTAAGAAATCTGTACTTTACCAAACACAGCCTCACTTGCATGTATTTTGTACCAAATACATAGCAATGGAATTTTCAATTTTTACAGGCTCACTAACACTAGTACAGAAATACAAATCCGCTACACCCATAAAACACTTTCTGCTACACCTATAGAGGTGTAGCGAATCTCAGTGACTCTGAAAGTATAGATTTTCCGTGTCACCGTTAATGGTGACGCGGAAAGCATTTTTAGTTTTTTTAAATAATAGGTTTCCGCGACACCCACCCCACTATGGGTGCCGCGGAAACCACTTTTATTTCTTTTAATATGTTGTTTCTGCGACACCCACCCCACTGTGGGTGTCGCAGAAACTATTTTATAAAAAAAATAAAAAATGGTTTCCGCGGCGGATGCCGCGGAAATATTATTAGTTTTAAAATATTTTTATTTAAATTCTAAAAATACCTAATTGTATTTATTAAAAAATCTGTACAAAATTTTTCAAAACCAGCAAATCAATACAAAAATTTACAAACCAATAACAACAAATTACACTATTTATTCACTTATAAAAAAAAACTATCTATTTACAATAAATCACCACAATATACTTATACTAACACAATAATTACAATCAAAACATTTAAATACTGTACACCTAAAAGACATTCCTGATGTAGATGCTTGGTTCGAATCTCTGGTCCACTCTCTTTTTTCTAGTTACAAAAATACAAAAAGCACATTAGTCCCCAGAATTAAGTACCTGTTTGTGCTATTTTATGCTAAGTACTTAAAGAACTCCTTAAAAAGCACATTCAGCAGTGACACATGGGATATATGCCAAATGGTTGATCAAAGTGACACATCACACATGCCTTGATAAGAAGAGTGCACCTTAGTGAATGGAAATCCTTTAAGCTTTGAAATAATCTGAAGTTGAATAATGTTATCATCGTAGTGAAAGAAGTACAAGTGGCACAAGAACATGGTGCATAAAATTAGATTTTAAAAAATAGGAAACAAGAAGGGGATGCTCATGGCATAGTTAAATTTCCTTATGAAGAGAACTTGAAAAAGAATAAAGTTAACTGTAGATTATGTTTAATCAAATTCTTTGTTCCTTTTTTGACAAAAAAAGCAATTCCTTTATGAAGAGAACTTGAAAAAGAATAAAGTTAATTAACTGTAGACTATGTTAATCAAATTCTTTGTTCCTTTTTTGACAAAAAAAAAAAAAA
>NXFB01000141.1:153838-165234 GCA_002525835.2 Ipomoea batatas | reverse complement strand
ATATATATATATATTCGGGGACGGAGCGGGGCGGGGAGAGTGCTCCCCATCCCCATCCTGTCCCCGCCGGGGAATTAAATATTCTCCCCATCCCCATTCCCATTCCCCTATTTTTATCCCCATCCCCGTTCCCATCGAGGCGGGAAGTCGGGTTCCCCGTCGGATACGGGTACAATTGACATCCCTAGCAGTAGTATGTGGAAAATGCAATGAGGGGTATATAGTAGGCGAGTTGTGGAAAAACTGTTTCGCCCGCATGCGAAAGCTCTTTTCATTTGATGAAATGCCTCAACTTCACCATGGATATGATCAGTATCGTCATCCGTTTGTATGTTCTTCATGCACTTCCACAAAAATGAGAAAATTTTGAAGTATATAAACAAAAAAGGAGAATATTGTAGGCAGTATATGCCCAAAAAAGTATAGAATTTTTAAAAGATGAACAAAAATAAGAAAAAAAAAACATTTTATTTGATGCCTTCTGAGTGTCCAGTATGATTGGATGCTCAAGTTCGACTTTGAAAATTATATTTCAGTGCAATGTGAATTAGATTACTCAGTTAATATGTCAAAACGTATTTTACTATGGAACTGGATATTATGTAATGATCCAAAATGCAGAAACAAATGAATGAGACACAAGATGTTAACGCACGCGGTTGAATTTGCAAGGCACAAGCTGAGATCAAGATCAATTATTTACTAGCATATGTTTTAAGTACAATCACATAAAATACTAATACAATATGATCACATCCCGTATTAGCATGTATAGAGGGGTAGTCTAGTCCTTTCCATACCGTAGGCAGTTGCAACCACCTTTACCGCCATTATCACCCTCTATATATACCTTGTATCTTGATTCTGTTGAACAAGTTTTTCACATTCCATCATTCTGTTTTCTTCCATAACCAACTAATGATACAGACTTACTTCCATTAAGCTTTTCATTTGCTCTCACGATATGGTATTAGAGCAGAGAAGGGCTAGCTACGCCGCTGCTGTGTCTGGAGAGTCCAGCCACCAGTCACGATCATCAACTCCGGTGAATCAGTCGCCGGTCCGCACCGGCAATCCGCAGAGGAACGCCGTTCCACACAGGAACAATAGCGATGAAGACGTCGAAAATCCACTGCATCTGAACAGCAACGAAAGCTCGAACGCCATTCTTGTGTCTCCTCCACTCGCCGGCAGTAGCAATTACGGCACATGGAGCATTGCGATGCGCGTTGCGCTCGAAGTCAAAAACAAGTGGGGGATTGTGAATGGAAGCATCACCGAGCCGGAGATGTCACATAGCCAATATCCGGCGTGGAGAAGATGCAATCTCATGATCTGCTCCTGGATTTGCAGATCCGTGAATCCTTCGATCGTTCAAAGTATCATGCACATGGAGGAGGCCACACGTGTCTGGAACGATTTAAGAAAGAGGTTCGAGCAGCGCGATCCACACAGAATTTCTATTCTTCAGCGAGAGATCTACGATCTAAAGCAAGGTAATCTCTCGGTCAATGAATACTATACAAGATGTCGTGGTTTATGGGAACAAATGAATGAGATGAGGCCTTTACCTATCTGTAAATGTCAACCAAAGTGTCCCTGTAATTTGATTGATGAGATCAGTAATGAAAGAGAGACAGATCAGATTATCCGCTTTCTCCAAGGATTAAGCGATGAATACAACACATTGAAATCAAACATATTAGTTCTCGATCCACTGGCTGACATTCACAGAGTATATGTCATGACGGAGAAATTTGAAAGACAGCTGCAGATTGTAAGTCCGAGTGGACTGGAAATCGCTCACGCAAATGCAACTCATGTGAGCCAACCAGTGAACCTGACCACTAATGAAGATCTTGCTGCTGCAGTCCATTACCTCAATAGCCGAAAGAACTTCAATAATACTGGAAACAGAGTTGCTAAGTGCACTTATTGTGGAATGAATGGCCAGGAGAAATGCTACAAAAAGCATGGCTATCCACCTGGATGGGTGCAAGGTTTCAAATCGAAGGGAAGACAACCTACACCAGCATCCACAAGTGCCAATGATCATCAACTGTCCAGTGATCAGGTGCAACAGCTTCTCTCTCTTTTGCACAACCAAGGAGGACACAGTCAGAAACCTACCTCAGCTGCTGTCTCCCTTATACCTACTTTCCATGAAGAAGTCCATCCAAATGAAGGCAAGTGTTCTTTTAATAATCAGATTAATTCAATAGCTTTGGAACACTCTACATGGATTCTAGATTCAGGTGCTACTGACCGTATTGCTTGTTCTTTGGATTTCTTTGATGATTATCGTATGGTTAGAGGGGCTGTTGTTAACCTACCTAATGGCAGTTGCATTGAAGTGAAACACGTGGGAAGTATAAAGTTGAATGATGAATTATGGCTGAGAAACGTTCTGCATATTCCAAGCTTTCAATTCAATATCGTTTCTGTCACTAAATTGCTCAAGGATTCCCCTTATGAATTGATATTTGAATCTGATCAGTGCACACTCCGGGAGAAAGATGGGAAGATGATTGGTTTTGCTAAGGAACAACGAGGACTATACCTGCTGCACAATCCACCTGGAGTCCGTATGGCAGACCATGATCACTTTGCTATGCAGTGCAGTCTTGAAATCTGGCATAACAGATTGGGACATTTTCCTGTAAATAGAATGCAGCACTTACACAATCTGTCTGATATTCCTTTGAATAATAATAAAGCTGTAGCATGTGATGTGTGTCACTATGCCAAACACAAGAGATCTCCTTTCCCTTTGAGCAATTCTTTTACTAAAGCTTGTTTTGAACTGTTGCATGTTGATATTTGGGGACCTTTCATGGTCAAGTCTCTGGGAGGTGAACGATACTTTCTCACCATAGTCGACGATTATTCAAGGTTTACATGGCTTCATTTAATGAAGAACAAATCTGATACTCAGCAGCTGCTTAAGAACTTCCACAACTATGTACACACTCAATTCAATACAAAAATAAAAGTCTTACGAAGTGATAATTGGGGAGAGTTCAATATGGTTCAATTCTTTGAAGAACACGGCATTATCCATCAACGATCTTGTGTGAATACACCCCAACAGAATGCCGTGGTTGAACGAAAACATCAACACATCCTTAATGTTGCTAGGGCTCTTCGGTTTCAAGCCAATCTCCCTTTAGAGTTCTGGGGACAGTGTGTTATGTATGCAGCATTCTTGATTAACCGGCTTCCATCTCCTGTAATTGAGTGGCATAGTCCATATCAAAGGTTATATAAAGTAGAGCCAGATTTGAGCATTCTAAGAGTTTTCGGGTGTCTACTTTTTGCCTCTACTCTCCCTCACTCACGGCACAAGTTGGCAGCTCGAGGCAAGAAAGGTATTCTTCTTGGTATTCCCGCTAACACGAAAGGGTATTTGATATATGATGTTAATGACAGGTCCATCTTTATCTCTCGAGACGTGAAATTCTATGAGAATCAATTCTTTTTCAAGGCTGAGCTCTCATCCAAGAAGTCATCTTTACCTGAGCCTTCACTGCCTATTATCCCTACAGTGGAGAATGAGGAATTCTATTTCTAGACTGCTCCTATGGCAAGTACTCCAAGCCGTGACATAGCACCATCAGTGATAGTGCCACTGGAAGTTGATGCTCCTATCAATGACACACCACACAATGATGAAGCCCACTCACAATCTGCATGCAATGATCCCCTCAATCTTCATGCAAATGTGGTGGATGATAGGGAACACACTCCTCCCGTAGTTCCTCTTCGAAGGTCCAATAGACAGAGACACACCCCAAGCAAGCTACATGACTATTACTGTGATAATGTCATTCAAAGCAGAACATCACCACATGCCCTCTCCAAAGTCATATCGTATGATAGCCTCACACCAACTCACAAAATGATGGCCATGGCAGTCAGCTCCATTGATGATCCCAGGACTTATAACCAAGCAGTCAAGTATGAATGTTGGAAAGAGGCTATGCAGGCAGAAATTAAAGCTTTACAGGAGAACAATACCTGGGAGCTCACTGACTTACCTCCGGGGAAAACTCCCATAGGTTGCAAGTGGGTGTACAAAACTAAGCTCAAAGCGGATGGATCAATCGAAAGGTGCAAAGCACGGCTCGTTGCTAAAGGTTTCACACAACAGTTTGGGGTGGATTATCTCGAAACATTTTCGCTAGTGGCTAGATTGACTACTATTCGAACATTCTTATGTGTTGCAGCATCTAAGTGTTGGCATATTCATCAATTGGATGTCAACAACGCTTTCTTACATGGTGATTTGAACGAAGAAGTGTATATGAATCTCCCCCCGGGCTTCCAGAGCCAACGACAAAATCAAGTCTGCAGATTATTACGGTCCTTATATGGCCTCAAACAGGCAAGTAGACAGTGGAACTCAAAATTGAACTCTGCCTTGATTCAGGTTGGCTTTACTCAATCCAATTCTGATCCATCGTTATTCACTCGAGGGGCTGATGACAAATTCATCGCACTATTAGTTTATGTGGACGATATCATAGTGGCCAGTCTAGAATTAAAACAGATTCAAGAGTTGAAGCAGTTCATGGATAACACTTTCAAAATCAAAGACCTGGGCAACTTGAGCTACTTCCTGGGTATTGAAGCTCAATATTCTACACAAGGACTAAACATTTGTCAGCGTAAGTACGCTTTAGAGATCCTTAGTGAGACCGGTTTTCTTGAATGCAAACCAGCAAGGTCTCCCATGGCTCCAGATTCCAAACTTGCTCATGGTGAAGGCTTGCCAGTTGATGATCCCTGCAGTTATAGACGATTGGTTGGGCGGTTGCTATATCTCACAGCCACTAGACCCGACATCGCCTACGCCGTTCAACAACTGAGCCAGTTTGTTGATGCTCCCACCGATCACCATCTATCAGCAGCTCATAGGGTTCTCAGATACATTAAATCCTCACCTGGCCAAGGTCTGTTTTATCCATGCAAAACAGATTTACATCTCAAGGTATTCTCAGACTCAGATTGGGCTACATGTTCTGAGTCACGCAAATCCATCACTGGATTTTGCGTCTTCTTGGGCTCAGCATTGATCGCATGGCGTTCCAAAAAGCAAGCCACAGTGTCAAAATCGTCATCCGAAGCGGAATATCGTGCCATGGCCTCAGCAGTCTGTGAAGTTCAGTGGCTAACTTACCTTCTTCACGACCTGTAGATTACGCCTAACAAGCCAGCCACCCTATTCTGTGATAACAAGTCGGCAGTTGCAATAGCTGAGAATCACGTTTTTCATGAACGTACGAAACATATTGAAATTGATTGCCACATTGTACGTGAAAAACTTTCTCAAGGTTTGATCAAGCTTCTTTCGGTGTCATCTTCAAACCAAGTGGCCGACGGATTTACTAAGCCTCTACTGACTCTAGCTTTTCAGAATTTCAAGTCTAAGCTGAGCACGCAAGACCTGCATACTCCAGCTTACGGGGGGTATTAGCATGTATAGAGGGGTAGTCTAGTCCTTTCCATACCATAGGCAGTTGCAACCACCTTTACCGCCATTATCACCCTCTATATATACCTTGTATCTTGATTCTGTTGAACAAGTTTTTCACATTCCATCATTTTGTTTTCTTCCATAACCAACTAATGATAAAGACTTACTTCCATTAGCTTTTCATTTGCTCTCACGATATCCCGTTATCTATTGAAATTGTTTAGATAAAAAGTACCACTTGGAATTAATAAACACGACCCTCTCATGCTATAGGATTCCTCTTGTCATGATAACAATGCAACTCTCATTGCTTCAGACTCCCTTTTGAACAATTAAAACACATCTTCCTCCATACTAGACTGAAGTCCATTATTTAGTACGAGACATAGTAATAATTGTGTGGATTTGACATCATTTGGACAAAAATGTGTTGATTCAAAATCGTAGACAAAAATGTGTAAAGTACTAATGTCATTACCTTCTTTTCAAAACCCTATTTGAAAAGAAGGTAATTGGACTACCTTCTTTTATTTATTTATATTTTTTTCTCTTTGACCAAAATGCCACAAAGAAGGCAATGCAATTACCTTCTTTTCACTTTTTTAAGAAGAAGGCAATTGCATTGTCTTTTTTACTACAATAATAATAATAATAATAATAATAATAATAATAATAATAATAATAATAATAATAATAATAATAATAATAATTCTATTAAGTCAGAGTGTCAGACATTTAATTTCATATATTATATGCTCAAAATAGATAATAGATGGGTGAACTAGAAATTAATTCTCAAAGTACTGGAAAAATAATGTTTGGGAAGACTTGTAGTATAATTAGCCATTTAGCCTTTGCCCCAAATTCTTAATTTGTGCTTTTCTCTTTCTATTGAATGGACTAATTAGTCTGTTTTGAAAATTATTTATTTGGAATAAAATGCTAAAAATATCAAATTCTTGTAGTGAGACTTAAAGGTTAAATTAGAATCTCTAAAGTGTAGTGTAGAAGAAGAAGAAGAATGGTCCGAAGTTGGTTGTCTCACTGGGCGTACGAACCTCATAAAATAAAAGCAACAAAGACAGACAAATTAATGTAAAGGACAAAAAATATGGAACTAACAAGCTAAAGCTAAGCTAAGCTACTTTAATTTCTTTCTATATATGCCTTAGCTTGGTGTTGAATACAAGGATTGAATGGGAGTATTTTACAAGAAGCTATCAAAAGCAATGAGTACATGCATGCATTTATTAGAAAATAAACCAGTATGAGTTAACTTTGCACGGGTGTCGCACGGGTGATGCACAGGTGTGCGTTTCCTGCACGGAAAAATAATGTCCTAGAATTATGGAAGAGCGTAGAGATGCGATCGAGGATAATAACGACGGTGATTATTCCAAAAAAAAAAAAATAACGACGGTGATTTTGATAATTTTGTAAGGTTTTATTTAATTGATAGTCAGTATGTTGACTTCGAGGTTTGTCCACGCCATTCAAGTTTCTATATTTTTCTTATACAAAGCTGTAATTGCATTACCCAACGTAACTCCAAAGTTGCCGATGCCGAAAAGTTTTGTTGCCACGTGGCTGAACTAATGAAAATCGCCCATACGGTGGGAGAATTGTACAGTTAGTTGATTACCAATTCCATCCCTTTTTGTCCACTCCGTATAGTAGAGAATGACGAAAACACTTCCACTAGACCACTAATTCTATATTTTAATATCTAAGATTTTTTTTAAAAAATTAAATAAATAAATATATAAGATACTCTCACTTGAACTAAGGGGGGTGTATTCAATCGCGACTTTCATGAACTTTTAAATACTTTTATCAACTTTAAAAGTTTGGTGGTATTCAATTTAGACTTTTATAATATAAACTCTTTATAAGTCTACCTGTATTCAATTCAAACTTTTCAAAACTCTTTAAAAGTATACAGGTATTCGATTCAGACTTTTATAGAGTTATTAAAAGTCTACTAGTATTCAAAAAGTTACTGACTTTCACAAACTCTGTCAGAATAGGATTTCTATAGACTTTCTCTTTATTAATATAAATAGATTAAATCCAACCCTCCAACCCCAAACTTTTCAACATTCTCTACAGACTTTTTTTCCTCTATCTAAACTAGGCATATTTTTCATCAATTTTACGGTACGTTTCAAATCTTTCATAAATACTTTTTTTTTAATGTTCAAGTAAATTTTTTGTTGCCGTCGCAACAAAATAATTGCTGCGATCGCAGCCCAAAAAATTGCTACGATCCCAGCAAGAATCTGCTGCGAACAGCAGCAAGCTGCTGCTGTTCGCATAAAAAATATTTGCTGCTGGTTGCAACAAATTTTTTAATTTTATTTAATTAATATGTTTTTTTTTAAATTAATTAATATGTTTATAATTTTATATAATTGTATGTTTATTAATTATTAATTATTAATTTTTATATATATATTGTATCAAGTTGAATTTTTTAAGAGATTCTTTATTTATTTTATAGTAATTATAAATGGGAGATACTCATCAAGAAAAGAGTAAAGGTAAAAATAAAATTAATGGAAATTATGCATTATGGGCACCTGAGGAGAGTAACGAGTTGTTACAACTCATGGTTGATGCCATAAAAAAATGGATGGCGTGATAGTAGTGGAGGTTTAAGTAAGTTAACTGTGGAGAAGAGGACTTCATAATTTTCTTCGCAAGGAGTGTCGTAGCGATGAGTTTCCAATTGAGCTAGATAGTGATGAATCTCCTTCACCTTTACCAATGAATGATGTAGATAATTTTGAACAACTGTTTGAAACTCAAGAGCAACAACGGGAGCATGCAAATGAATGGAGGGCTAAAATAGCTTTGGATATGTGTTGAAGGAAAATTTGTACTTTTTCATTCTAAACATTTTGATAATTATATTACTCATCATTAGTTGTTTCATTAGTTCAAGAAATATTTTTATTGGTTATATTTATAAAAATTGATTATATTTTCTTTATGAATAATATACTCTATGCTTGTGACATCAGTATTTTTTAAATTTTTTTTTAATATTTTCAATGCACTAATTTATAGATAATATATTAATAGAAGTTATGGAATGTTTGTGAGAGTGTATTCAATTTAGAGTTTTAATGACTTTTGTAAACTTTTTAATATGAAAAACTTTTTAAAAGTCTATAAATGTTTGTTCTATTGATATTTATAAACTTTTACAAAGTTTATAAAAGTTTAAAAGATTCTAGGAAAGTTTACAAAAACTCTACAAAAGTCAATTAAAATCCATCACTTTAAAAGTATTTAAAAATTCATGAAAGTCGTGATTGAATACACCCCCTAAGACTTTGAGGAAGACATTTGTATTAAACACCAAGCTATCATAAAAAAAAAAAAATTAAAGGAGCTTAACATAGCTTACCTTGTATGTTATCCTTGCCTTTGTTGCTTTTTTGAGGTACGCCTAGAGAGACAAGAACCTTGGGACCATTCTCCTTCACTGAGTCATTGCTTTAAATGTGTGGATTTGACATCATATGAACAAAAATGTGTTGATTCAAAACCCTAGACAAAAATGTGTAAAGTAATAATGACATTACCTTCTTTTCAAAACCCTATTTAAAAAGAAAGTAATTGGAATGCCTTCTTTTATTTATTTATTTTTTGCTTTGACCATAAATGCCACAAAATTGCCTTCTTTTCACTTTTATTTATTTATTTTAATTTAAGACTTCTTTACTACTATACACTTTTATATATTAATTAATTAGAGATGTAAACACCATTAATTTATTTAATATATGTGATTATAAGATCTTCAAAGCAATTAAAGAATTGATACGGTTTGATAAGCATCCTTCGTAATTTTATATTTAACTAGAACACAACCCTTCCAATTTTTATTACTTCGAATTTGTTTTTTATAATTTTTATTTTATTAAATATTAATTAGCAACATAAAATCGAAATGCATAGGCTGAATTTTATGATCAGACCTCGCAGTACTTAGGGCATCTTCGTGTTCAGAATCGATAGTACGATTCGACTGTTCAAACCTTTCGATATATCTGTAAATAATAATAATAATAATAATAATAATAATAATAATAAAAATAATAATAATAACTATTACTCTCTACTGTACTCGTATGAAATAATAATAGCCAAAAAAAAATAACACTAACGTAACTACGACTACTGTAGTCGTGTATAATAATAACAAATATAGTTGTATTAAATATTAAATAATAATAATAATAATAATAATAATAATAATAATTATTATTATTATTATTATTATTATTATTATTATCAAATGTAGCCTCTCCTCTGCTTTTTTTGTTTGGGTTAAAGAAGGTAGACTCATTACTTTCTTCTCAAAAACCCTAATGAGAAGAAGGTAATGCCAACTTTTTATTCTTACACATTTTTGTCCCATCCATGCATGTTAAATCTACACAAAAAAATCAACATCCCTATTTAGTACCTTTATGCATCAGTCTTCTTTGACAGATTTGACCATCTTCTGCACCTCTAAACATATTGTATTGCCTCTTATACACTACTATACTATAAAACCTTAATACATACAATCTTTCCATATGAACAAGCAAGATACCAAAATAAAGATGGGAAAGAACTATAAACATGGGGGCATTCTAAACAAGGACATTTTTCTTAAACATTGCAGTAAGAATATTTTGACAATAATTGCAGTACGTCAATAATAATTAAAAACCAACCATCTTCCCCTTTGACGTCCTTTTTTTGGCAAAATATGATGACCAATACTCCCCTATTTGCCACGCAAAAAGGCTAAAGACAAACACACACAAATCTGCCAAACCTGTAGGACACAAGCATGCATATGAATCCAAAGGAACTATGGGTAAGTCACACACAACTAGAATCACTTAGGACTTTTAGAGCTTGTAATGGGACTAAAAAGGGGTACATGGTGCTTAAAGTTGAATTGATAAAAGTTTAAAGGGTACATGATTTCTAGACATGATCGAGTTACGTGTGCAACGAACATAGGAGAAAGCGAGGTTTTACAGCTTTTGATAGCTGCCACTGTTGTCCCAGATCCCTACCTAAGTGATAGATAGTTAGATAGATTAAGGGTAATAAGGGTTGTCCCGTGAAAACCTAAGTAAACTTGAACTGGTATACTAATCAAAAAGATATGTTTGGCTTATTCACTGTATTTGTATGAATTGGAGATACCAACTGATACGAAAAGAGTGTAGTAAAAATAACTAAAAAGATTACATCACTTTTAAAACACTATAACATTTCTAGTGTTATTTTACATTTACACACTTTACCTTTCTATCCTTGCCATATCTTATATTTACTAAAGTTTTATCCTATGTATCTTGAAAATATTTATTTCCATACAACTTTTTTTTTTTTTTTTTTGTAAAATAAATTTCCTTAGACTATTTACTTTAAGTAGTCAACAATCTCAATATTGACTAATTAAAGTTTTATCCTAGGTATCTTGAAAATATTTATTTCCCGCAAAAACTTGTGTGAGACCGTCTCACCATGAGACGGGTCAGGTCACGATGCAAATGTAACACTTATATGCACAAATGTAATACTAATCAGGAATAAAATTTTTGTTACTTATTAGGGTAAATGTAATACTTTTAAGGAAAAATACAATACTTTTACATTTCGATTTAAAAGTATTACATTTTTCCTCAAAAGTATTATATTTGCCCTTATAAGCGAGAGGCACTTGTCAACATGACTTATTATGAAAAATGTATTACTTTTTCTCTTATAAGTAACAAAAATTGTATTTTTGATTAGTGTTATATTTGAGCATATAAGTATGAGATTTGCACATATAAGTATGACATTTGCATGACGCTTTGACCCGACCCGACCCGACCCACGAATAAGGATCCATGAGACGGTC
>NXFB01000141.1:132976-142999 GCA_002525835.2 Ipomoea batatas | reverse complement strand
ACAATTGTAAGAAGTTAATTTTCTAAAATCAACATGAGAAAATACAAAATATTTCAAATGTTAAGTTTGAATAAATATTTATTATTATTAAAAAATTATGTTTTTAAAGTTTCAAAGTATCACCCTAAGTATACACTTGTTGATTAGTAATCATACCATTATATAAGTGTGCTTTAGCCAAACGGGAAAAGGACGTAAAACTAATCTACTCAATTAATTAGAATAATCCCATTTGCTAATATTAAGGAATCATTACAAAAATTAAGATTTTTTTACAAATCTTTTATAACATCGACAATTTCGTCATAAAGTATTATGTTTTGTTTTTATAATATGAGAAAATACAATATATTTCAAATGTTTTGTCGGTTCCTAATCAGCCAACTCGAAGTCTTCAAGCTTACGCACATCTTCAAAGAAGGGAATCAATGTGCGGATCGACTGGCCAACATGGGACGAAACGACCACTGGGGGACTACCATCTTGGATCTCCCACCTGATGAAGTGAAAGGCATCCTTGATCGCGACGCGAAGTCCGTACCTGCCAAAAGAATTCACTAACTTCCTCGCGGGGCGCTGGCCCCTCTCTCTCACCAAAAAAAAAAACAAAAATTATTAATTAACACGGTTATTCATAATAATTGCGATAGCATTTTTTTGTTTTGTTTTGTTTTTTTTTTTTTGTTATTAATTTTTTATTCTAAAAGGTTGAATCTCTAAGGCCAAGGGCCTCTCATGTTCCGGCCCGACAAAGTAACTGGGAAGATGTAAATCATGGTAACTTAGCTGAATATAAAAACACGATCTTTGCTTATTGTGCACAAGGAGCTCCCCTCACTTTGATAGATTGCTTCTACAATATCGCTAGTGAGACATGATCAATAATTTTTCTTACTAAACTCTATCCCTATGACTAACAGAGCTATCCATACGAAACAATTTTTTTTTTTTTTGTTATTAATGCAATGATAATCGGGAGAATGATAATTTAGTACATGATAATAATACAACAAAAATGAAGTATTGCGTGCTAAAGTTCGAAGGTGACATATACCAACAACAAAAGCAGACAAAACGGCGGTCCAGAGAGGATTTATCCAGAGACCAGAAAAGGAGGTGAACGATAGCGATATATTTTAATGGAAAATGTTAGTATAATTAAATAATTTATCTTTATTTATGGGTTGCGCTCATTTTTCATTCCTAACATATAACTGACTTTGTAAATTTCATTCTTTTTATTACAAAACATTAGGAACAAAATTTGCAATGTCAATTATATTATAGGGACTAAAAATAAGCACGACATGTTAAAAAATGAATAAAATTTTTTATACCAATTATAACTTAGGGACGAGAAGTCAGTACGACTAACAAGACAAATTTTGCAATTTTCTTATAACTTAGAAATGAAGGTGTAATTTTTATATTTTAATTGAACATATTAAAAAAAGAAATTCAACGAAGTTAATGACCGATTTGGTCCCTTGACTATAGCGAAATTACCGATTTGGTCATCGACTATCATCCTTACCGAAGTCCTAAACTTTGAAAATCTTACTCAATTTCGTTCTCCGCTATCATCCTACGGCTCAAATTGGTCGTCATCCTACTGCTCAATTTGACGGGAGGACGAAATTGGGTAGGATTTTCAAAGTTGAGGACTTAATTTGATAAAAATGATAGTCGAGGACTAAATCAATAATTTCACTATAGTCAAGAGACCAAATCGATCATTAACTCCATTCAAAGCAAGTGTATGTTTATTCAGAGAAAATTATCATTTTAATTAATGCAAACATTTTTTATGGGGAACTAATTAAATAAAAATGAACTACTTCCTCTATCTTATATTATGTGTTAGGTTCAAAACTAATGATGCTTGACTAAAGTCATTTATAATTTAATCTTTTTTGTTATATATAATTTAGTGTTAGTATTTAAAATTAATGCATTTACATCAAAAGTACTATTAAAAACAAAAGGTTGAATTTAAAATTATTATAAAAACAATAAAGAAAATAAACGAACTAAAAATAATTGATCGATTTTCTCCGTAAATAGTAAGGCAAGTAAAATAAGAAAGAGAGATTTTATTATTTACTAGTACTAGTATTATACAATATAACCTTTAATTTAAGGAAAAAGTGTAAAATTACCCCATAAGTCTAGTGATGAATAATTCAATTTGTGTCCTTTAATTAACTGAAAAAGCTTCAATAATTCGGTTTATCCTAATATTACTTATTTAGTAGGTTACTCCTGATGTGGTGTTAACCAGACTAACACCTAGCATTCTACGTTTAGGTAAATAATGAATGTGTGGGGTTAGGGGCACATTTACTGAAAAACATGTTTTTAAGAGAAAATTAAGAATCAACTTCAACCATTCATTTGGAAAAATATAACGAAACTTAGGCAATTTGAGGAAAAACAAAAGCATGCATGGTGGTATTTTATAACGTAGTATTCATATCTTAACGTATTATTTATAATATATTTTCTTATATAATTACAAGTAATATAAAAGTTACAAGGGATGGTCAACTTATATTATTTTAACATTAAACTCCATTTTCCATAGATAATTAAGCAAGTTGGCATTTTTGTATTCATTGAACAATGCAAAATAGAAGTGCATGCCGCCCCGCAGTAGATGTTTATTAAGTGAAGCAATTCATTTATTGACTCCAAACTCCAGTACTACGAGAATTGTGATTTGTAATTGCGAAACGGTGGGATTGTGCAATGCTCATATTTTATCAATTTTAGGATTCTTATTCCATCTTTATATATTATTGTAAATTTTAACTTTACCAATCCTGCTCGATCTAGTTAAGATTAACTCTTGTGTCCTAATAAATACGTTATTTCCTTACTTTGTAAATTAAACGCAATTGATCAATAATATAAACTTGTTTAGAAATTCGTGTTCTCATCATGCAAATCCCAAAAGGATGCAATCATTTCTCATAATCCATCCCCAACTATCTCTATCAGCTTTGTGAAGGACACAACAGAAAATAATATAGCTTGAGTGCTCCACTATGTTACTGTAGTTCATTTTGTTCTTAGAGACTAACGCTATAACGTTCCTAGCACCTCAGAAGGTAGCAAATCGATTTTAAAGAAAGCGTATGTGTGTTACACATGACTTGATTGTTTTCTTTTGTTCTTTCTTCCGTTGGGTTTATTTTTCTAAAATTTAAATCCCGTATATATAATAAATTTGATTTATCGATATTCAACCCCTATATAAAAAGACTATTTCTTATTCACGAACAATTTATGATCATGAATATGTCCATGTGTTTGTCTATTTACCGTTCCTGAACATTCGCAAATGCGATGTTCACGAACGCATTCGCGAATGTGTTCGCAAATGTTAATGAACATGTTCACGTACGTTAACAAACACGAATGAATGCTTAACAAACTAACACGAACATATGTAATTTTTTAAAAACTTAACAAACGAACACGAACACTCCAAAAATCTTGATAAACGAACACGACCAACTTCTTCTGTTCGTTCATATTTGGTTAGTTAACAGCCCTACCTACACTGTACTAAACTATTAAAAAGGATGAGAGTGGAATGATGATGAACCTATATTTTAACATTGAACTCCATTTTCCATAGATACTTAAGCAAGTTGCCATTTTTATATTCATTGAACAATGCAAAGTAGAAGTGCATGCAGTAGTAGCTGTTTACTAAGTGAAGCAATTCATCATTTATTGACTCCAAACTCCAGGTACGAGAGAATTGTGATTTCTAATTGCGAAACGGTGGGTTAATTTATTGTGCAAACCCCAAAAGGATATATATATACAATCATTTCTCATCCAATCCCTAACTGTCTCTTCAGCTTTGTGAAGGGCACAGCCATTATATTCAACACCATAAATCCAGCCTTCCATTCAATACAATGGGTAAAATATATTAGCTTAATTGGCTAGGCATGCAATAATTAACCTTTAATAAGCTTAATTAATGGAAAACATAGGGCCAAGCTAAGTTTCAACTTTTGTCTCAGCTCAAATCTCTCTCATTACATATAGGGTTTTGCTTTAAACTCATTATAATTAATAGTTATGCATAATGTTAATAAATTAAGTCAAATTAAAAGTTCATTCTTAACTTAATCTTTACTTTAATTAATAGCTTCACTTAATTTGTCGTTGCCTTTAATGGTTGTACATACCCAACTTTGTCTCATCTCCATGAAATCTACTATACTAATAAGAGCCAAAGAGAGTTAGGCCTAAAATGGGTAGAAAAAATGGCGGTCAAATTATTTAATCAAATGAATGGTTCAGATGAATTATTTAATCAAATAAATGGTTAAGATAATTCAGATTAATATTATTAATAGAGATTACCTAATTTAACCTTACTTTTATGATTATCCGTTAAATTTTCCGTTAAATATTCTCTTCTCCGTTAATATTCCGTAAACTTTTAACTTACCCATTAATTTCTATAAGAAAGGTCTTAGGTTCGAACCTCATCTCAATCAAATTTGACATAATTAAGTTTCTCACTCTATTTTACTCTTATTAAATTAAATAAATTAGTAGCTACAACAAAAAATGATACATATATATTTCTTTAATTTAGAATTATGTGTCTACAATACCTTTATTTGAAAAAATTATTCATTATCAAAAAATTAAATTAAATAAGAGAAATAATTTCATTAGTTATACTGTCTTTATTTTCTCTCATGCAAAGATTCTTTACATTCAAATTTATCAATTGATATTCATTACATTGTCCATTATTATCATATTTTTACAGTATCTTGTAATTAAATATCAAAGTTATAGTACAAAATAATGTTATATATTTATTTACCAAGTATTTTATTAATACTATGAATTTTTTTTTAAAATAATTTGAAGCTAATTATATTAGCTACTTGGGGATTGGTTGACAAAGAGAGTACTCAAATAATAACCCAACAAATTGAAGCGGAATCACTCTATTTTACTCTTATTGAATTAAATAAATTAGTAGTTACATCAAAAAATGATACATATGTATTTCTTTAATAAAATGAAAAAAATAAAAAAAGAATAGTTTGGAACCACTCATATTAACTACTTGAGGGATTTGTTAACAATGAAAGTACTCAAATAACACATAACCCAGCAAATTGAAGTGAGAAACTACCTTTTAATATCTTTGGAATACATAATATTTTAAATTTTCAATTTTTTATTAATTTATTTAATCTTTTTTCTTAAACTAGGAATTTTTTTATTCACAATAACTCATTCAACAATAATGGTTGAACCAAATGAACCCCAAGCAGAACACCTAAAGGAAAGTTCATAACTCCTATATCATAATCCCATTGCATGACATTGTCATCTATGCTACCAACAATATCCGAATTGCAAATAACACACTACCAACAAAAAGGAAGAGAACAAATAGTAAAGATGAAGAGAATGACAATGTTATTCAAAAGAGAATTAAGAACACTTAAAAAAATTCAAATTAAAAGTAGTATTTATTTAGACTATCATTTTTAGACTAAATATTTAGACTATCGATTTTACAAGGTTGCAAACATTTATTTTAGTAATAATTATAATGAATTTTCTATGCTATCTTGGATTCATATACTTTGAGTTAGATATTTAAATAAAAAAAATTCGACATTCAATTACTCATGTATAAACTTCTTCTATATAATCTTGCATTGATATACTTTCAAATATTTATTTAAATATAAACATTGGGCATTAACCCATTCGCGCAATGCACGTATAAAACTAGTCTAAGAGATAAAAGGTAAATTAATTGCTATCTCCCAATATGTTTCACTCATTTCCACTTCTTTATATATATTATAGGGGCAAGTTCTATTGAGAACAAGCCTCCCAACAAAAAAAAATGTAGATTAATCCCATCCATCCATTTAGGATGACCAATAAAGAGAAATTAAAGGTAAAACGTGATAGCATTTTTATAATTGTTACGGTGTATTTAGAATCATTTGATAGTGCATTCATGAATAATTGACAGTGCTTACATACTAAGTGTACGTGTATACTTTTAGGTATCTGCATTGTACTATCAAATGTTTCCAATATGTCTTAATAATTAACTTTAAAATTCAAGGAATTTAACTATATATAAACATATGGGTGGGAGTACACAGGCAAGAGTTACTATACTGGTGATAGTTGAACTTATTACCCGCTGTTTTTGACCTTTTAATTGCCATTTCAGATGAAATGTTTTAGACTAATCTTGTATCTAAATCAATACCCTAACCACTTGTATATTTAAATTTTATAGGTAAATGAAAAAAAATAATAAAAAAAATAAAAAATAAAAAGGGAAGTTCCAATTTAGTATTTTGCTACCGTAAATTGAAAAGTACATAGGATTAATTTAGTTGAACTTTTACTCAACAAGCTAAGGGTCATGTCATCTTGAGGTCAAGATCTCAATCAAACGGTTAGGTTACAAAATTTCTTCCGATCATCATATGTTATTGTTTTAAGTGGTCATGTTGATGGCAAATTTTCACAAAATGCTGTAGACTATAATAAAATGTACATTTTAATATACTAAAAGTACATTATTCGTGTATTGAATTTACATTATACAAAATAATGTACTTTTAGTACTTAAATAATTTACTTTCTTTGAATATAATATATATTTTTAATATACTAAAAGTAAATTATTTGTGTACTGAAAATACATTATTTGATAGTATAGTTCACAAAGTTATGTGGATCATGGTCCACACAATAATGATTGCATGTTGATATACTAATTTGAGAAGAATCTACTTTTAATTTGTATCAGATTAAAGTAGATTCAAATTCTCCTAGTTAATGGGAAGAATAAAAATGAAGTCTAAGATGGCTTTTGAGTAGCATTTGTTGGAACGGGTATGATTTGCACTAATATAAATACAATTTAACTTTTTTAAACAGTTTAAATTATCTAGCATAGACGCATAGTAGCCATTTCAATGGATTGCCTTGCCATTAGTTTGGGCCATAAATGCAAATGAATTCTTTTTTTTTTTTTTGAGTGCATTTGAAACACAAGAGTCAATGCTTTTATTGGGGTTCGAACCTCCCAATTAGTAGAACCACAATTATGTTGCTTGACATTTGGCCAAATGTTTTAAAACTTTTGACACATCAAAATATTCACTTATCACTCCTAACTTCCTCTAAATGTCTACCGACACTTCTTATAAATTTCAAGTGTTTTTTTACCAGTTTGCTGTACAGCTTATTTCAGTGCTCAAATAAATAAATAAATTAAATAATAATAACAATACATTGCGGCATGCAAAATCAGCGCTTCAGCACTATTAGAACCACCAGGAAGAAGTGAGTCGATTTTAAAGAAAGTTTAAATGTCACACGTCTTAGATTAATTTCGTGAATACCGTACCGTGACTGAATAAGTGAACATAAATAATGATACTATTACGTTCTCTACCAAATGTCTAAATATATATCAAACGATAGAAAGTTTCATTAATTATTACAATGGTTATGTGACTCAATGGATGCCATAGCGTGTGAGCAACAAGTAAGAATAAGGGTGTGTTTGGTTCATACATAAAAATCGGAATGAGAATCAATTACTTGTTAATTTTTTATTTTTTTTTTGGTGGGGGAGAATCAATTACTTGTTAATGTTGATTGGTTTTGATCAAAGTAGGGTGGAATTGAAATGATTATTAATTAATATTTGGTTTTTTTTTTTGAATACTATTGACTCTGTTACAATGTAGTATATGTTCATACATACTTTTCTCAGCACAAAAAGTCAACGCCCTCACCGAGAATCGAAGGGCCACAGCTATGCCGCTTGACCCCAAGGTGTTTGGCATTGATATTTGGTTATGTATGAATATAATAAGAATAAATGTTTTAAAAATACGAAAACAAAAAATGAAGGAAATTGTGGATTTGGGCAATCACACCATGATAGGTTAAAGGTGAGATATTAAGAGTGACGACACAGAATTATATGCAATAAAGATGTCTAAAATTCAGGACCACTCTAATTTTCATAGGATTGAATTCTGTCGATTTCGATTAGAGAAAGAAAACAAAACATGTCACCTATTCCATGTCTGGTGACACACTACTCTTCATTATCAAGTTCTTAGTACAAAACAAAACTCGAGTATTAAAAAAAGACAAAGACTGCATAGTTGTTGTTATCCCTTTTTAATGAACAATATTGTGGTTAAAGAGATCGATTTATCGTCTCATCACTCCAATAACACACATTTCAATAGAAATAGTAAGTGTCCAATAAGAATTATCCAATTGATCCAATCACTCGGATCTCATGCATCCTTTCCTTAATCTCACTACTCTTACAACAATGTCCTAAGAGTATATCCAACAATGCATTTGAGTAGATTTTTTCAGAGTTTTTTAGTTCCAGTGAAGGTGAAAAGTGAGGGAAGAAAAAAAGAAAATTTATTCCCATGTTAGTTTTTTGTCGATCCAACTAACAGAAATAAAATTAAATTTTGTTGTCGTAGGTGTGCACCTATCACGCCCAACAGACGCATAAAAAGCACCTATATTTCTTTTCAGTTTTGCTTCTTTTTTCCTTTCTTTTTCCCTCTATTTCTCAAAAACTCTATCCTACACGTCATCTTGAAAATTGAGAAAAAAAACCTTACTTTGTTTAAGACGCTTTAATTAATTTCACTATTCTTTCAAAAACATTCTAAGAGCAACACCAACAATGATTTTTTGTGTGGCTTTTTTGGATTACATAAAGGAGAGATAAGTTGATATGGAAGAGAGAGAAGAGATGGGAGAAATTAAAATATAGGGGGTGTTTGGCAAACGGTTGATAGCTGGTTGGTTTAGCTAGTAGTTGATGGCTGATTGCGTTAACTGGTTTGACCAGCTGGTTGTATTAGCTGGTTATAAAAAACTGTTTGGTAAATTAGCTGTTTATTAGTAGCTGATTAAATGTAAAATGACATTTAAGGGTATTATTATTATTATTTTTATAAAATAACAAACACACCACCCATTTAAAAGTAAATCCCATTGATTTTAAAAGATAAAATAGTCAATATACCATTGTTTCCAACCATCTAATACAAAAAGCTACATTCATTAGCTTTTCAATTTTCAGCTTATTGACCCAATAAGCCAAGGCTAATAAGTCATTTACCAAACACTTCAAAATAGCTTATTAGTTGGTCAAAAAGCTAAACTTGATCAAATAAGCTAAAATTTGGCTTATAAGCCAATAACCAAACACCCCCATAATGAATTTGCTATAATATGAGTTTTTTGTAAGGCCAACTGCTCAAGACGACAAGACCGCCAATTGTAGAAAAAGAGAGACAAGCTGGACCTAGGGTGTGTCAGGCACGCTAGGTGTGCGTAGCAAGCAGTGCACGCACCCAGCCGGCGCGTTAATAATACAATTTCTCCTCTCTTTTTTTGTGGGATAATTTTTTCCCTTGTTTTTCTCTCTCTCCTAATCTTATCCCCGGCAAACAAATTAGGGAAAAAAAAAAAACTACTCTATTAGTGTTGCCCTAGCCTCTAATCAATTATTAAGATTTTGTAAAGTAACAAAGTCTCAAGTCAAACACATATTAGAGTGTTCAAGGACATTGGGTTCAATATAATATATGTTGGGATTAATCTAGTATACCATAAAAGATTCATAACACTATTATTATACTATAATAACAAAATAAGATCTACAATGCGTGTAAGTGTAACAAAAGCTTATCTTAATAGCTCATCTTCTGCTACTCTTAAGTTAATCAAACAAATCTTTCTTGTCTCTTGGTTGATAGCCGCTTGAGAAACTCATAGGTAGTGATCATGGTAGTTGCAGACATGGACATGGATGCCCACCTCGGACCCAACCCTCTGTAACAACCACTAATCCCACCCTCCTTAACTAGGTTTCTCACGGTCTGAATAACCGTCGCCGGCCGCCGCATATTCCCTTCTCCGTCCAAAACTTGCATTCTTGTC
>NXFB01000141.1:118991-132120 GCA_002525835.2 Ipomoea batatas | reverse complement strand
TCTCTTCAATGTGTCGTGTTAGTGTAATGGGTGGTCGTTTGTCTTCCATGCATCCGCTTGTATGCCTGTGGTTCGGGTCGAGTGCTGCTTGCCCAATTACTTTGTCAGTATATATATATATATATATAGAGAGAGAGAGAGAGAGAGAGAGAGAGAGAGAGAGAGAGAGAGAGAATTATGATATTTCAATTTCAGTGTGAATTTGTACATAAATGCACACAATCTACATTGAAATAAATTGTGTGCATTTATATAGATGATTGTGTGCATTCATGTTGGTCCACTGGTTCTCACGAAAAGAGGGAGTCTCATTTGATATATATATATATATATATATATATATATATATATATATATTTGTGTGTGTGTGTGTGAGAGAGAAAAAGAGAGAGAGAGATCAGGTGAGAAGAGGCGTTCAAGTAAAACAGGCGGACAAATATGAGTCATTGATCGGTCTTCTATAAAAAGTAGAACGGTTTTCTTCAAGCATAATATAACCTTGTGTACTTGTAGTGTTAAAATTACGCACTTCAAAGTTGGAAAAGTGATCAAAATTAAATGTGACTTGCATTTTTTTTTTAACTTATTCTACTCTATGCACTTGTAGTATAAACCTTGTGCATGTGTAGAACAAAACTTGTGAACGTGTAGAACAAAACTTATTCACCTATAATACAAAACGTGTGCACTTCAAAGTTTACTTTTTGCACTCGTAGTATAATCTTGTTCACTTGTAGTATGAAATTTATGTACCTGCAGAATAAAACTTGTGCACTTGTTGTGTAAACATTACGCACTCCTAAGTTATAAAAATTAAACAAATTGTCACCATATTCTTTAAAAAAAAATAAAAATTCCTTCATTTAGGGATGTAGATCTGAACAAAATTAAGAGCTGATATTTCACCATATTTTTACTTGAGTGCCTCTTTCTATTTGATTGGATACCGAGTTAGGCTATCCTTAACCCAGAAATTTCTCTCACTTTTTAAAATGGGTCCACTTCCACAATATCAAATTTGTAAATTCTTCACTATTTGAAATTTGCATATTATAATATAAATATAATAACTAAATAATATAATAGGAAATAAAAAAGATAAAAAAGTACACAAATCAAATTTACCATGCTTTATCTCATACTTTTTCATTCTCTCTCCTCTTGCTAATTTAGCAATTTCTCTCTTTTATTGCAACACACATGGCATTAAATTAAAAAAAAAAAAAACTCTCTCTTGCCACATAGATTAGAAAGGGGGAGATTAGCAGGGTTGAGAACAGCCTTAATTAACGAAATTAAAACAAGATAATACTCTAGTGGGAACTAGCCGTCTAAAATAATTGAGCTTCTTGTGTCGAATAAGGTTAATTTTTTTTTTTTTTTTGAATAAACTGACCCTATTACATTGTAGTATATGTTCATCTATACTTTTCTCAACAGACTCAAACTCATGACCTCCCATCTGAGGGTGTCCACTACATGCCAATTGAGCACAAGGTGCTTGGCGAATAAGGTTAATTAAATAGCATTCAATCTGCAATTAAAGTCGGCCACACAAGATCACTCATTTCCAAGTTCAACTAGAAGAGTCAATCCAAAGAGACTTAGTCAACTCTAACTCACTTTAGAAGGCCCTACCGATGGAGTTGCATGATTAACCATTAGCTTTGTTATTCCCATTTTAATTATCTAAAGTTTATTATTTATTAATCAAATCAACTCTTATTTTATTTATTTTTTATAATTTTTAAATATATATTTTTTAGTGTTTAACAATAATTTGAATATAATTTCTCAATATACAAATTTTATATATTAATATTAGATTTTGATTTACAAAAAACTCACACCTGCTATAGAATGTCCATTTTGAATGAAGCTAGCCTTATTATCTTAAGTTTTAACGAGCAAAAGACCATAACAAATCAAACTTTAAACGTTAGAGTTATAAAGTCAAATGTCACCAACTTGAATAAGGAAATATTATATTAAAAAAAATTGTATAATCATTTTCTTATCTTTTTCATTAACTTCTTTAGTTACTTAATATTAATTCGCATTAATATCAACAAAACCGTTCTTACAAGATCAATTGTTACATAAAAATTTAAAATATAATTTCGAATTAGGTAGTGCAATTTTTAAAATTTTACTAGAGTGGTAAAACGAAACAATTTAACAGTATAGCTCTGTATCAGTTTCGGTCATCCCGTTTTTACCCCGAATTCAACACAAACTAATTACTACTGTTTGGACATGGATTGGGCCGGGAGTGGGTGTGTGCTCAGTGCTTAATGATTATAAGGATATCTTTTTGACCCACAAAATCATTTCAGATGCCCCTATCTTACCAATTAAGAATGAACCTTTTGAGCCCAGGATATTTGCTTGGTAGATGAGGGCAAATTACTAGGAGTGGGCACTTCGGTTCGGTAAAATCGAGCCGAACCAAACCGAACCGTACCGGAGTGGTTCGGTATAAACCGAAAGAACCGATCAGTACTTAATATAGAGAAATCGAACGGTTCGATTTTTTACCGAACCGAACCGAAAACCGTTCGGTTTTTTAAATATATATAATAAATAATAATAATTAATATTGATCCGTGATGAGGGGATGATGGATGAACAAGATATTACTTTAAAATTTGGATTGCTATGTTAATTTTGTGTTTGAATTGTTTTGTTTTTATGTAATATTTATATTTTACACTTTGGATTATGCGAATATGTATTGTTTGGAAAATTAGTAAATGTTGAAAATTGAACATTCTAAACCGAACCGAATTCCAAACCGAAATAATATCGAACCGAAACCGGACCGAACTTTATTGTAAAACCGAATGGTATCATTTTTTGTAATACCGAAATACCAATACTGAAACCGAAACCGAAAAAAAATGAATCAAATCCCGAAGTGCCCACCCCTACAAATTACTATATATTCACAGTTTAAAACGATGTCGTTGAATTTGATAATTTAAAATAATGTACGAAGGTGATGCAATAAGAGAACTAAAAGGTAAAAAAAATACAACTAAATGCATTAAACAAATATTTGTGCAGTAAAATTTCAAAATTATATATGCATTTTTTTTAATTTTTGGAAACAATAAAAGTAATTACAAAAAAATGTTTTTTTCTCACTAGAAATTTTTAAAAAATATTTTCCACAAAAATGAATATTTTTCTTTTTTATTTCTTACTAGAACTAGAATGAATATTTTTCTTCAGGGTCACACTTGTGTGAGTCCGTCTCACGAATCCTTATTCGTGAGACGGGTCGGGTCGGGTCAAAGCACCATGCAAATGTCATACTTATATGTGCAAATCTCATACTTATTATATGCTCAAATATAACACTAATCAAAAATACAATTTTTGTTACTTATAAGAGAAAAAGTAATACATTTTTCATAATAAGGGCAAATATAATACTTTTGAGGATAAATGTAATACTTTTAAATCATATCGAAATGTAAAAGTATTGTATTTCCCTTAAAAGTATTACATTTACCCTAATAAGTAACAAAAGTTTTATTCCTAATTAGTAGTACATTTGAGCATATAAGTATGGCATTTGTGCATATAAGTGTTACATTTGCATCTTGACCCGACCCGACCCGTCTCATGGTGAGACGGTCTCACACAAGTTTTTGCCTTTTCTTTATTTTTCATTTTTGCATTGTCAAACAACGAAAAAAAAAAGACTTTTCAAAATCATATTTAGAGTTCCCAAATAGACTCTTAGATACCATTTTATAACTTCATTATGGATACTAAATATTTAATTTAAGTGTTAGTATACAATTTATTTGAGAAGATTAAATTCAATTTTTATATGAATTAATTAATATAATAATAAAGAAATAAAATTTATATATCTAAAAAAACATAAAATGTTTTATTATTAAATTTGAAAATTATGAAAATAAATGATGGGAAAATAGCTAAAGATTCGTTACTTCTCTTGAGATTAGATCACGGTGGTCCATGAAAACCTACGTGGAGAGAAGATGACGATGAATGCTGAGCTGGCAGAAGGCCATGATACAACCCTACTCCACGTGGCCACCTCAAACACCCAAACTCCTCCACGTAGGTCTCATGCACCAAAGAAGAGAAACAACTTTGAAACTCTCTTCTTTTCAGGTCCCTCACCGTATGACACGTCAGCTGACCACCATTCATCTTGTGTGTATATAAACTCCACATATATTTCATAGCCATATATGCATAACAATCTCAAGATTTCTCTCTTTTAAGTAGTCTGATAAGTTAAGAAAGAAAGTGTTAAATTAAAATGGATTTCGCCTTGAGAGATTTGGGTTTTGAAGCTCCGATGATTGCCGCAATTCACGACGCGTTCGATTTTGGCGACGAATCCGAGCATACGCGCCACCACCGGTACATTTTTATGTGAATTATGTTAACATAATACTATATTGACTAAAAAAAAAAGAGAGTATATTTTTAATATATTAAAAGTACATTATTTATATATAAAATGTGCATAATTTAAAATAATGTATTTTTAATAATTAAATAATGTACATTTTAATATAATATACTAAAAGTATATTATTTATATACTCGATGTACATCATATAAAATAATATATTTTCAGTACTCAAATAATATACTTTACTTGAATAAAAGGTAATTTTTAATACACTAAAAGTATATTATTTGTACATTAAATGGACATTATTTGAGTAGTACTGATTTTATTCGCAAATTATATTGTGGACCATGATCATGGCTGATACTGCAGTTGCGCTGAACGGATAGTGCAGTTGTGTTGAAAAGATACTGCAGTTGTGTTGAAAGGAAACTGCAGTTGCGCGGAACAGAGACCGTTCATCCGTTCAACACAATTGCAATATCCTTTCAACACAACTGCAGTATCCATTTAATACAACTGCAGTTTCAGACAGATGACACGACCTTTGTTCCGTGCAACTGTAGTTCCCTTTCAACACAACTGCAGTATCGGTTCAACACAACTGCAGTATCAGTTCAACACAACTGCAGTATCAGCCATGATCCATGGTCCACGGTATAACGATTGGATTTTATTATAACGTAGTAACTGTTCCTACATACTTTCACAACCTGCCAAAGCACAAATAGTCAATGAGCCTACGGAAGCACATAAAGTCAATGAGTCAATCCCCCACTGGGTTCAAACCTAAGACTTCACATTTAAGAAAGTACTTGACCGGCCACAAGGTGTTTATAGTATAAAAAATATTGTATTTTTAATACTCTGTGCTTGACTACAAAGTGTTGGATAGTATACACAATAGTATATCTTCAGTACTATGTGCTTGACCATGTTTGATAGTATACAAAATAATCAATCTTCAGAACTCTGTTAAATACTGTATTTTTATTTGTGTATGTCCACACAACTATATATATGAATCATGTTTGATGCAATAACGACTCCCACCACCCGTCCAGGGCGTACATCCAGGACTCGAAGGCGATGAAGGCGACGGCGGCGGATGTGATGGAGTACCCCAACGCCTACTATTTCGTGGTGGACATGCCGGGTCTGAAGAGAGACCAGATCAAGGTCCACCTGGAGGATGGCAGCGTGCTGGTGATCTCCGGTGAGCGGAGGAGGGAGGAGAAAGAGAAGCAGCAGCAGGCGGAAGGTGGGGTGAAGTTCTTGAGGATGGAGAGGAGGCTGGGGAAGCTGCTCAAGAAGTTTGTGCTGCCGGAGAATGCAAACACGGACGCCATATCGGCGGCGTTGGAGGACGGGGTGCTGACGGTGAGCGTGGAGAAGAGGCCGCTGCCGGAGCCGAAGAAGCCGAAGGTGATCGAAGTCAGCATTGGTCAACATGGTGGAGATGCCGGCGGCGGCCGTAATGGTAGTGAACATGGCCAAATCCGAGATGGCAAGCACAAGTGAGGACTCATAAACTAACTAGAGTTTTTGATGTAATGTTGTTTCTATATATTGTCACTTTGTCTATGTTTGTAGCAAATAAGTTTGCGTGTGAGGGTTGCATTATACAGTATTGTATTTTCATGTTTTGTATTGCTTGCATTATAAGGGGTATAATAATGTATGCAACGTGAGGTGTTTATTATTATTGTCTATGAATTCAAAGTTGACTTGACCCTGTTACATGTAGTATCTATTCATATATATACTTTTTCAACTTATTGAAATTAGGGGTGTAAAAGAATCGAATCGAGTCAAATACTTCAGTATTCGATTCGAATTCGATTATTTTGATGAGTATTCGAATTCGAATTCGTTTAGTGTTCGAATCCTAAATTCCGATTCGTATTCGATTCGACCAATTTATTCGAATATGTTCGATTCGACTCGAATATTCGAATTCGAAATGACTATTTTAATTTTTTTCTAAATTTTTCAATAAATTAAGATAGAATATATAAAAAAATTCTGCGGCCATGAAGATTGTTGCCTTCGTCGAACGACAGTGGCCGTGAGTAGTTGCTGCCCTGCCTTGCTGAGTTGCTCTCCTTGTTGCCGTGTTTCCTTGCCACGGCGGTGGTCTGCCGTGAAAAGGGGAGGACAAGAAGAGGGCTAAGTAGTTGGTGGAAGAAGCGAAGTTGGGAACTGCAGCTGCCAAACTGGGAAGACTGAAGGGTGAAGCACTGAAGCGACTGCTCTCACTTATATATATATATATATATATATATATATATATATATATATATGTATGTATGTATGTATGTATGTATGTATGTATGTATGTATGTATTCGAATATTCGAATACTATTCGAATCGAATCTATCCTGATTTGTATTTGGATTTGAATAACATTCGAATCAAAATGTGTATTCGAATGTATGTATGTATGTATTCGAATATTCGAATACTATTCGAATCGAATCTATCCTGATTTGTATTTGGATTTGAATAACATTCGAATCAAAATGTGTATTCGAATTCGAATTCGTATTCGAAATATTCGAATTCGAATCACCAATCGAATCAAAATTATTTGATTTGTTTACATCCCTAATTGAAACCCACCGAGTCAAAATTGCCTGATGCTCGAACCCATAACCTCCCATTTGGGACCATAAGGTCTTTAACATTTTATGCAAATTTAACTCACAATGAGTGTAAAAGAGGGTGTAAAATGTCGTTCCGCTGAGGATTGGGGCTATGGCACTATTGTGTGAATTATTAAATTCTAGGCACTAAAGTATTGGAATTCACTAGAATTCAAGCAAATAAAAATTAAGGAATGGAAATAAAATAATGCAAATTAAATAAGGGATAAACTATATGATAAAAGAATGGGTCAGATTAGGGATATTGCAATCTTGATGCTCTAACAATCTCAAAATTAGGGAAAAATAATTAACCAAGGGATTTATTGGCAATGCACGCATGAATTCAAGTTAGCTACTTTCATAATCAATAACAAGAATTAGGCTAAGATTGCCCCACTTTCGTGATGCATCAATCATAGCCTTAAACACAAAAGCATTATAAGCCCCCAAATTGCCCCTATTCTCATAGTAGGAAAAATTGGGTTGAAATTGGTTAGGCTGAGTCTTTCACCCAACTTTTGTTGTGATGAAATCCTCTCCAAAGCAAATCAATAAAAGTTGCGCATCAATTATCAATAAGAAGAATTTATAATCCAATTCAAATATAAAACTTAGATCAATAAATTATCCCTTTATGCAATAATTATAAACCTAGCATCAAGAATAGCAATAGAATCATAATCCAAACCCATTAGCTAACTACTCATGCATCATAAAAGTAAACAAAGCAAAGAAATAATGAATAATCATAATCATTGCAAGAAATATAAAGGGAAGAGAAAACTTTATTGATAATGAAGAACGATTCCAACTTCAATCCGTGATTCCAAGCTTGAGATTAAATAATCTAATATATAACTAATCTAAACTATGCTAGGGAAATATAAAGAGAAGGGGAAAAATAAACTAAAACTAACTAGGGTTGAGAACTCCATAAATTGTAGAGAATATGTATAATATATAGGAGATAGATGGGCTTTGGACCCATGAGGTAACTTCCAATTCTTTTCCAATTCTTATTCTTGTTTCCTTTCCTTCTTGGTAATTTCTTTTTCTTCCAAAACTTGTCCAAACTACTCCAAAATTCTTCCTTTGCTGCTCCTTGTGGATAATTCAACTCTTGGGATAATATAACACACAAACAATTCTTAATTTCATTAGGATAAAGAAAATAAGCATCAAAACAACTAAAATAATAGGTGAGTTATTGTATAAAATAGTAGATATCAATAACTTTTGGACAACTACCACTTACTGAGTGACAACAAACAAATTTAAATTAAAGTTGGCGCCTATCCCTTCTCTTGGTGTACTAGGCATACTTTTGGATTGGAGCACTTTCTAGGTGCCAAATTACCAAAGAGACATTTCCACAAACACCTTGCCTTTACCTCTCTTCCTACCTATACTTTTCAAAATCTAGGCAAGAAAACATCATTGAGTTGGAGCTACATTGATTCTAGCAATTTCTTGCCTAGAATCAATGCCTTAAAACATTCCTAGAGGTGGTCATACTCAAAAGAAGCATACAATTCATCAAGGATGAAACGAATATTTCACTCAAGCCAATGAAATAGAGCCACCTAATTGAGAATTGAAGTTTACACTAGCATCATGTCTAATTTCACAACTCAATTACTATAAGAAAACTAGCCACCCATGCTAAAAATTGAAAACATCGTCTAACCTAGATTCAACAAATTGAATGCAATTGAAATTGAATTAAAGCAAGGAAATGAGATTACCTAATGAATTGAAATCAAAATCCAAATGCAATTTTCTTCCAACTTGATCTTCAAAGTACAAATTGAGTAGAAAGTCCAAGATTGAAGCCAAGTTCTAAGTGTAACCTTTCCAAAATCTAAGAGTTCTCTTTCTAAAATCTAGAAACCTCCTTTAAAATATCTAATCTAAGCCTTAAATAGCATTCCCTCCAAAGCATCATCTTCAAATTCTCTCTGAGCACAATCCATGACACAATCCACGAGCATGGGTGGCTCGTGGATTGGTCACTTAATATGTCCACTCTCTCATCCACGATCGTGGATTAGGGCGTGGAACTTTCTGGTTCCCATCCACGATCCAAGCCATGATCATGGATCCTTTTACTACTGGGATCCAATCGTGACTTCTTCTTGGTTGCTCTTGGTCAAGTCCATATGTCTTCTCTTAAGCTTAGGACCTTCAAAAACCACTAAAGTGCACAATATGATAGAGCTTAGGACCTTCAAAAACCATATATTAACCACAAAGGATGGTAAATTAGCACAAATCAACCCCATTAAGACCCCTAAATATAGGTGTCTTTGGCATCTATCAATGTTTGATTTCTCGAAGTCTAAACACTCATCAACTAACCATCTTTCAGTGGAAGGAAGTGGATAGATCATCCTAGCAAGGCGACTTGGTGTGTGACCGTTGGCTAGCTCTGATCAAATAGTGAAGAATAGAGTGACTTGGTGGTTGACTATCAATCAGAAAGAAGTTACATTGGTTTCTATTACTTTGTATTTGTAACAATACTTAGTCGAACCTTCTTGTTTCTGGAAGCACTATAAAAGTTTTATGTGTCTCTTGTTTTTGTTTTTATTACTCATTTATTATTTGCAAACTAACCACATGCTTACACATAAGCACATTAAATTTACAAAATGTTTACTACAATATTTTAGGCAAGCTTAAGACTTCCGCTACAAGAGAGCATAGATTCCTAGCTTTGATTTCATAAATTCAAACTCACTTAGAGTTTTTTTTTTCCAAAATTGTTAGAAAGTCTATTCAACCTTCTTTAGATAAGGAAAATAATGGAGTATGAAGTGTTTTCTGAGCCACTATAAGAATTTCCTGTGTCTCTTGTGTTTTCTTTTATTGCTCATTTATTATTTGCAAATAAACCACATGCTTACACACACAAACATGTTAAATTTGCAAAATGTTTGCTACGATATTTTAGGCAAGCTTGATGAGAATTGAACATATTGTATTGAATAAAATTGTTCAAAGATACAAATTATAGAGATATATATAATTAGAGAATCACAGGAAGCCTAGAATAGAGAGTCATAATCTGACTCAAATACATAGAGTCCTAATACTCCTCTCAAGCATAGGGTAAGCTACTAACATGTAGCTTGTCTCTAAGAAAAGAAAATCTAGGACCAGGTTGAGCTTTAATAAAGATATCAGCAAGTTGATCTTTGGTTGAAATAAAATTGACTTGAATATCTCCTAAAGCAACTCTGTCTCTAACAAAGTGATAATCAATCTCAACATGTTTGGTGCGCGCATGGAAAATCGGATTTGCAGACATGTATATAGCACTAAGATTGTCACACCATAACTTGGAAACAAAAATATTGGGAACATTGATCTCACGTAGTAAAGACAAATTTCAAATTACTTCAGCACAAACATCAGCTATTGCTTTGTACTCAGCTTCAGTAGAAGATCTAGCAACAACTCTTTGTTTCTTAAAGACCTAAGACACAAGATTGGACCCAAAACACACAGAATAATCACTAGTTGACTTTTGGTTTTCAGGACAGCCAACCCAGTCAGAATCAGAAAAAGCACGCAAATCTCTAGATATTGACTTTCTTATTCGTAGACCAAAAGTGATAGTTCCCTTAACATACCTCAATACTTGTTTCTGTTGTTCCCAATGTGAATTTGTAGGAGCATACATATTTTGACACAGTTGGTTGATTACAAAGGACAAATCCGGGCATGTGATAGTCAAGTATTGTAGTGCCTCTACCAAACTCTTATATTGGGTAGGATCCTCATACAAGTCTATACTGAAAGGAATAGATTTCGAAATAGAAATAGGAGTAGATAATGCTTTGCATTATGTCATTACAACACGTTTCAAAATATCAGTTATATATCTCTTTTGTGAAAGTAGTATCCCATCATCACATTTATTGTCTCAAGAAAGAAACAAGGGTTACCAAGATCCCTAATCTTAAATGAGTTACTATATCTGGATCACTCCCTATCAAAAGTATGTGATCAACATACACTAAGAGGTACACGTAAGCAGAATCTTGTGAGTAATAAAATAGAGACACATATGTTTTGGATGCTTGAAAACTAACAGAAAGTAAAAAGGAGTGCAGACGATTAAACCAAGCTTTAGGAACCTGTTTTAAGCCATACAACGAACGTTTAAGCGAGCAAATATGAGTGTGATACTAAACATCAATATAACCAGGGGGTTGCTTCATGTACATAGTTTCAGACAGATTTCCATTTAGAAAGGCATTATGTATATCAAGATGTCTAACAACACACCCAAAGGATATAGCTAAAGACGATAATAATCTGACAGTAGTGGGTTTGACTACAAGGCTGAATTTATCAAAGAAGTCCTGACCTAAAACCTGATTAAAACCTTTTGCTACTAACTTGGCTTGTGTCTCTCAATTGTAACATCAACCTTTCGTTTTGTGCGAAAGACCCATTTACATCCAATGACATTCATATCGGATCTAGAAGCAACAAGATACTATGTCTGATTTTGAAGAAGAGCATTGAATTCTTGATCCATTGCCTCACGCTATTCGGTGTGCTTAACTACTTGAGTGTAACAAGTGGGTTTAGTTGGACAAACCTGAGCAGTTAAAGTTGTATGGGGGGCCTGAGACTGGCTCTGAGTAGTCATGCTGTGAGTGCGAGTTGATGGTTGGACAACTAATAACCTGGAAGATCCATGGTGCCTTTTGTTGCAAAAAATGAAAAATAAATAAAATAAGCCAACAATGGGTGATTGCGGACAAATTGAGTTTGATTGCGTTTAAAAGTTAACTATGAAGGTGACAAATTACCAAGTCAGCAAATTTATTTTTTGAAAATTCCATGCCAGCATTGTGGAAGAGTTACCTAACGGAAACATGAAAAAGAAAATGCTAAGTGAAAGAAATTTTGGGAGTTAATGTGTCAAAATAGATCTTATTTTAGTCCAAGGTGTGAATTGAACGCTTGTGAGTAGTAGATGAGCTTATTTGACATTTCTGCCTTGAAATTGTGATACTTACACACCCATTTATATATGACGGTAAGAAAGTTACCAGAATATATTTTATATAAGTGAAGTACAGTGAGTAATCAGTTTCAGTACAATAGTGCTTGTGTGTAAGAAAACCAGAGAGCCCCTCAAACTTGTTACATGAGCTCCCGTTTTATACTAATGACAACAATAATGACGACCATAATAATGAGCAACGACTCCTCTCCATAAGTGCCCGACTCTTCAATAATTGTTGTGCGCTCCTTCGTAACAGTTCTTTGATGAGGCAGACCCTAAGAACCGTTACTTTCTACGCCTGTTGCTTTAATGGGTTAGACGTACCGGGTCGGATCCAGTACTTTGCTCAATATCCTGTCAATATACAACCCGATCTATCTCACGAAAAACTATATGTGAGATGGTCTCGCACAAGTTGTTGCATTTGAATAAAAGTTAAATTTGTTAGTTTGCAATGGTCAAACAGAAGATTGATGGAAATTTTATTTTATTTTTTTGACTAAAATGATTGATGGAAATTCACAAATTTCTAGTTTCTGTAAATAAATAATTCGGACCTTTTTTGTATATCTTCATTCTCAGTTTGCAATGGTCAAACAGAAGATTGATGGAAATTTTAATTTGCTTATGCAGGCAACTCAACTAGTCACATGGGTAAAGTTTAGAAGGAAAGACCAGGGATCAAGTCTCACTAGCGGGAGTGTGGGAGCAACCTCTCAAACTGAGCGGGTTTCTTGTGCAAAGGTCTAGTCGTATTCAATTGAATTACCATGATTTAGATCCTCCTATATGCTTTGTTGGGTCAGGGTGTGGGGGCCCTTGCGGTTGGGAGAGACTAGCGGCAGTGGGGGAGCAACCTCTCAAAGTGAAAGGTCTAACCGTGTTCGATTGAATTACCATGATTTACATCTGGGTACATCTTCCCAGATGCTTTGTTGGGCCGGGACGTGGGAGGCCTTGCCGTTGGGGATTCAACCTTTTGGGAGAAGAAAAACACATACTATTGATTAACTTAAATCTTAATTAATAATCGAAGGTAATAGTTAATTAAC
>NXFB01000141.1:101420-116276 GCA_002525835.2 Ipomoea batatas | reverse complement strand
ACGGATACTGCAGTTGTATTGAATGGATACTGCAGTTGTGTTGAACGGATGAACGACCTATGTTCCGCGTAACTGCAGTTTCCTTTCAACACAACTGCAGTATCTTTTAAACATAACTGCATTATCCGTTCAACACAACTGCAGTATCAGCCATGATCACGGTCCACAATGCATTGTGGACCATAGTCCACCATATAATTGGGCCGTCTTTTGAATTTTTGTGACCCCGTTTTTGTAAATAAATGAAATTCTGATCTATCAAAAGTATAATCATGCTCAATTAATTAGGAGAGAGAAGTGAAAATTGAATTGTAACTTTGTTAATAAAAGAAATTTGGGGGAAAGTTGTAAAATTAATGGAGGAATGAAGAATCTTGCCCTCTTCAATGGTGGTGCGTAATTTAAGGAAAAAATTGATGAGTTTTAGGGAAGATAGAAAGAGGTCGTGAAAGAATGTGGACTTAATTATAATTTTTTTTATTTCTTAAGCAGCTAGGTCAAAAATAGATATTAGACCATTTACAATTGAGGTCTTGTGTTGTTTGGCATTAGCACGGGTCTAAAACCGACCCTGCATCCTAATAAGTTATGACTTAATGCTAACTTGTTATAGGAAATAAAATGGCTTCAATTGCATTCGGTTTACATACTTAAAGGTCTATACGGAGTTAAGAAAAAATAATGACAAAATTGTAATTTTTTTTTAAAAAAAATAGTTGAAGCTCTATTTCACCTATAAATCAAAAAATAAAGAACTTTGCCAAAAACTTGTGTGAGACCGTTTCACAGTGAGACGAGTCGAGTAGGGTCGAGTCAAAGTGAAAATATAATACTTATACGCACAAATGTTATATTTATATGTTCAAATGTAATACTAATCACGAATAAAATTTGTGTTACTTATAAGGGTAAATGTAATACTTTTATGGGAAAATACAATACTTTTATATTTCGATTTAAAGTATTACATTTTTCGTCAAAAATATTATATATTTTCCCTTATAAGTAATGGGCACTTGTCAACATTACTTATTATGGAAAATGTAATACTTTTTCTCTTATAAGTAACAAAAATTGTATTTTTGATTAGTATCATATTTGAGCATATAAGTATGACATTTGTACATATAAGTATGACATTTGCATGTTGATTCGACCCGGCCCGACCCGTCTCATAAATAAAGATCCGTGAAACGGTCTCACAAAGTGTGACCCAAGAACATTTAGTGCCGTCCAACCTAAGTAAATTATGGTTTGATTACATATTAGCGATCCAACCTTAAACTCTAAAGCAACTTTCCTCATAATCCAAGATAAATCACTTAATGCAGATACTTTTTATTTTGAGGACTACTAACTCATTACATGTAGGATTTGTTCATCTATACTTAATGCAAATACTTTATTGTTAAGAGTAAATAAGAAAATCATAATTAAAAAAGATCCAACAAGCCGGCCTCTCGCCCATAACCATTTAATTTGCAAGTGTGAACATATAGTCTCCATCCGGACCATCCCTATCAAATATTGGTTTTAGTCATGTGTGAACATTCAATTAAAATTGATGATTGCTGAATATAAGGACCAAATTGACAGAATTACCTGAGAAAGAGGTGTGTCCAATTTTTTTTTTTTTGTTATATCAAGAGGTGTATTGAGCAGACCCTAACTCTATGAGGCACATTTAAATTCATATATTTAAATTCCAATTTTTTTTCTTCCTAAAAAAAAAAATCTATGAGGCACATTTAAATTCATACCATACTCAGATGCAAAGTGCTGGCCATATTAATTTTTCCATAAAAAATGGTTCAAACTCCCGCCCTGTCTTAACGAATGAGAGTGCATTGACCAGTCATACCAATCAAGTTGGTTTTAATTTGTATATTTGAGTCAATAAAAGTCAGTAATTGGATAGTTAGCTTGTATTATGGAGGTAGACGCAACTCAAGGTTAGAACTTTGAAGATACAATTGGAGTCAAGAATACGACAACATGTCTTCCAAAGGGCAATTGACCGCTACGTTCACTCGTCAACGTACCAATGACCACACAAACACTAACTTGATCGAAATGAAGCAAATACCATACTCTTCATCTTAATTACATATACTCTTTTTTTTATATATATACAATAATTTATTTTTATTAAAATATTTTTTTTAATAACTTAGATTTCTCGACTTTGCAACTATATCTTGGACCTCATAAACCCGTCTGAGGCCCATACAAAGATAAATCAGACCACTCTATCTTCGACACTCAACATCAAACTGTATTCTATTACGCGAAAAGAAAAAAACTCATCTAAAACCCAAACCCAAACCCAAACTATATAGTCAAATCTCACATTGAAATCTAATTTTAATTATTATTCCATTTCGAATCTCTAGATTTACATGGTGTATTCAATCATGACTTTATAAACTTTTTAAACACTTTACACACACACATAGGTCACACTTTTATGAGACCGTCTCACGGATCCTTATTCGTGAGACGGGTCGGGTCGGGTCGGGTCAAAGCACCATGCAAATGTCATACTTATATGTGCAAATGCCATACTTTGATACTTATATGGTCAAATATGATACTAATTAAGAATACAATTTTTGTTACTTATTATAAGAGAAAAAGTATTACATTTTTCATAATAAGTAATGTTGACAAGTGCCCCTTACTTATAAGGGAAAATATATAATATTTTTGACGAAAAATGTAATACTTTAAATCGAAATGTAAAAGTATTGTATTTTTCCTTAAAAGTATTACATTTACCCTTATAAGTAACAAAAAATTTATTCCTGATTAGTATTACATTTGAGCATATAAGTATGACATTTGTGCATATAAGCGTTACTTTTGCAACTTGACCAGACCCAACCCGACCCATTTTATGTTTTTACAATATTGTAATTGTTAATTGTTATAGAATAATACTCCCTTCGTCCCATTTTATGTGTCTGGTTCGGTTAACGAGGCTTGACTCAATTTATTTTTAATTCAATTTTTCATAATATTAAATTTTGTATTAACATACAAAATTTATATATTTAGAAACTACACTAAAAGTACTATTAAACACAAAAATTAAATTTAAAACTAAGTAAAAAATAATAAAAATAAATAAATAAAGAAGAAAGAGTTGGATTAAGCAATGAATAATAAGTAGGACAGATAAAATGGGACAGAGGGAGTATTATTTAAAAATCTTATTTAATAATAATAATAACAACAACAACAACAACAATAACACAACAACAACAACAACAAAAACAAAATAATAATAGAATACAATTCATATTCTATTACAATAATTATAAAATGAACTCCGCTCATAAATTTTTTTTATAATTATTATAAACCTGACATCATGTTTTTTTACTAAAACCTTCAACCATTGATAAATCCTGACAAATGGATGGGATTAGTCCTCACTTTTTATACGATGACTTAGTTTTCATTTGATTGTGCCCTTAATGACTGATCATTATACTATGGACCATGGTCCAAATTACAAGATAGAGGCTTGAGCATCAAACGGGTTCGGATGGTTCGGATTTGAGAACCGCCCACTCGATTGGATATCGGATAACATAGCTTATCTCATATTCGTGCATTTTGAATAGTTCAACCCATCAGATTTATTAGGTTCAGATTTTGGGCGAATTTTATCCGATTGCAATAAAAGAAAATAAAACTGTAAAATTAAGTACTAAATAAAGTGTACTAAAAAAAAGTACTAAATAAAGTAAAATTTTTACTATTTACAATTTACAATTCAAATTCTTCAAACAAACAACTTAACAATAGGTTCGAACCTCAGTGGAGGCAATGTTGACTCTTGTACGTGCTTCAATAGGGTAAGAAAATAGTTATGAACAGATACTGCATTGTAATAGAGTCATTAGTATTCAAAAAAAAAAAACAAATTAACAATTAAAACTTAAAACTTAAACTTTTTTTTGAAAACTTAAAACTTAAACTTAAAAATTAGAACTTAAAAGTTAAAACTAACAACTTACTAATAGTTTACAACTTACAACTTACAACTTAATACAACAAATTAATTACAATTTTACAAAATGATATTGTCCAATCAGTAGTTCACTGATTACTCAAAAGTAACAAATTTACAAAATCATCCAGCATTACTCAACAACTTAGCAATCAACATTCCTCAGCAACTTAGCAATCAACATTCCTCATCTTCCTGCTCAAATTGCAAACTTAATACACAGTTATATACATGAAAAAGTCATAGTTTAACAGTTTGCTTAAAAATAAAAATAAGCTTAGATTGCTTTGTTTTCAAAACAAGTTAAGATTGAGGGCAAATTGCTTCTTAAATTTTGGAAGCCACTGTTGATATTGGTACTGCTAGAAATTTTTCAGCAAAGTTACCAAACTTTTCACATCACACCAATATAGAAAAGTTGGCACAGATTCACCAAGGTTACCAGAAAATTAGGAATCATTCCTCTCATATGCTTCAAACACTCTCTGGTACTGGATAGCAGTGTTGAACATTATATAAGTGTTATTCCATCTGGTAAGAACATCCAGTTGCAAAGCTGATTTGGCTTCTACCCCAATAATATTAGCATGATCTCTAAACTTTTTTTTAGCCTTGCAGGGGAGTTCCGAACCCATCTCACTGCATCCCTTACCCTCTTAATTGAACTGTCACCAAACTTCAACCCATCTTGCACTACAAGATTCAGAATATTGGCTATATACCTCATGTGCATGTACTTAGACCTTACAGAAGTGCTACCCCAAGATAGCAACTTACTTTTGAAAAAACCCTGTTGTAGTATCATTGGAAGAGATATTGTCAATTGTGACAGTGAAAACATTTTTAATACCCCACTCAACTAGATAACTCTCTATTGCCTTGGCTATATGCTCTCCCCTATGAGATGAAGCAGGGACAAAATCTATGATATTTTTGTTGAGCTTCCACTAATCATCAATGAAATGTGTTGTTATGCACATGTAATTTATCCTCTGTACAGAGGTCATGTGTCAGTGGTTAAGCTAACTCTTTGGGAGATACCCTTAAAAAGTTGTTTAAGGACTAATCTCTCATCTAGGTATTTTTGGAAAATATCTCTTGAAATTGTCCACCTAGAAGGGAGTTGAAACTTAGGACAGGCAACTAGAATAAACTTTCTAAACACTTGCCCCTTTACAAACCTAAAGGGTAACTCATCTACTATAATCATCTCACATAAAGCCATCCTAATGGCTTCCTGATTAAACACCCAAGTCCTTAATTCACCTATTACCCCCTCTAAACTCTCTGGTGTAGAAGATGATACAACATTGATGGTGACCATTGATTGCCTTGTATCCTTAGAATGAAGATTTTTAAGACAACCAAGCATATTATTTCTTAAAGAGGAAGTGCCATGTTTTTCTGGCTCACATGCAAAAAGTCTTGCACAGTATAAGAATTTCTCCTTAATCAACTTTCCAACCTTATCAAAGATCTTTTCAAAGTGATCCCACACCTTTGATCTAGACTCAACCTCCTTCCTCTTTTTTACAGGAACAATAGGAGTCACTTGAGGCTGTTGAGCAGATGTCTCAGTGCCTTGGGCTTGTCCTCCATGTCCCTCCTGAGTTGAGGGTTGAGGTCCAAAACTATGTTCAGTGATGGGCATCAATTCATTATCAAACATTCCAACATTTCTAATTGGCAAGTATGCAACAATCACCACAAACATATACAAAGAATTGAAAGAAATCCAGATTCAGACACAAATTTGTATCATCATTTATAAAGATTTCATATTTACATATTCACATTACAAACAGCAGTTAAAGACATTTAACTGATTTAAAGGTCATACATCCATAAAATTTACATTACAAGAAATCTATATTTAGGAACTTAAATCCAGTTCATCATTATCTGGATTTCAGTTAAGGATTTCCACAAATAAGTGGAAATTTCAAGTTTCAACTTGATAATTTCACATTTAAACCTTTAACTCTTTAAAGGACATCACAATAGATCACATAATCTAACAGTTTCACACTGCTTTCACCATTATATGATTTATATCACAATATGTCAAATTGTCAATATATCAGAACATATATTCATAATAAATCATAACATATATTCATAATATATCAGAACTTATATTCAATATATCAGAACTTATATTCATAATATATCACAGCATTTAGCAAGTTAGGTCAGGTTTGCACAACCCTACATAATATATCACAATACAGTGAATAAATCACATATTAAAAATGATGATTTGCGCATAAAACTACTTCCACATTAATAAATCACAATATATCATATCATATTGATCATATATCACAAATATATCACAATAGTGACAATACAGTGAACATATATCACAATAATGACAACACAGTGAATAAATCACACATAAAAAAATTAGAATTTGCGATTAAAAATGCTTCCACATTAATAAATCACAATATATCAAATCTTAATCATAATATATCACAATACAGTGAATAAATAACACATCAAAAAGTAAGGTTTGCGATTCACTTGGTTTCCCCCAAATAATCCTCGTAGAACAAGGGCCTCTATTAGTAATCGCCAAAATAAGGGCTTCCACCACCAACGGTCACCGGGAAACCAGCTAATCAGACTATCGGAGTATTGGATTCAATTTCACAGTCTCATCGTATCGGACTAACGGAGAACAAGATACAATAGAGACTCATAGAGACTGAGAGTAGAGAGCTTCATAGTAAAGAGTAGTAAAGAGTAAAGAGAAGTCAGAGAATTGAACGATGTAACATGGTATGAAATCTAATCCTAACCCTAAAATACGGGTATTAGGATGGGTCGGATATCAAAATATCCAACCCTATCCTAACTTCCTTCTCTAACGTCGTTTGGCCTCGCGGTTCAGATACTGCTTCTCTGATACGGTTCGGGTCGGATGGCCTTGATTTGGATGTCAGATTGGGTGGGTTTCTCGTGTTGGGTCGGGTTTGCACAACCCTAATAAGATAGACAAATGGCATACATGTTCATTTTTTAGTATGTTGTAGATTTTTTTTATTGTACTATAGATTCATTTTTTCAAGTTCTTTTTAGTGTACTATAAGTTCATTTTTTATATATTACCTAAAAATAAACCTTTATATACTAAAAATAAACATTTATCAATGACTCACAGTAAAATGTGGATCATGGTCCATAATATAATTGGTAGTCAGTGATACTAAAGAGTTAGCGAGGATTATTCCTCATTTAAATTTCTTTTTTGCTAAACGATTTGCAAATTGGTTACTCATACTCTGGCTAGCTAGGTTTTGACTACCAAATTCTACTTTCATATTTTTATTGCCTCCCTCAAAATTTTTGCTTATAATCTCATGCCATGTCTGCAAGAAATAAAAATGAAAGAGTATAGAATGTTAATTCATTTAGTAGAACTTTTATTTCTTTGATAGATGATATGAAATGGTTTACTTTCCTTGATTTACTTATCCTGCTTGATGTACTTAATTTGGACTTTATTGAATGAATGAATTGTCTTTGGTTTCAAAATAAAATTTGTCTTGATATGTTGCAAAAAATGTTGGGAAATGCAAGCAACGTAAACCGAGGTTGGAAACCTTTCTAGAAAAGAGAACATGTATGGGTGAAAAGGGAATATGTGTCGTGTTAAATAACACTGACTTAAAAGCATTTAATATCCGATGACGGTCCGGGACGCTCTCAACTAGCTACACAGATTGATGTATATGTATATACTCAGACAGGAATGATAGATGAAGGAAAAGAAGAAGTTCTCAACTATGTGTCATATGTTCGAAGAAGTAGGGGTATTTATATTACAAAGCATAACCAACTCCTCCAATTCAGACCACAAATAAATCGCTATTTCAGGGGAAATTTTTGTTGAATGATCCCACATCTCAACTCTTTGCAGACAAGGAGAAGGAGTGCTCTGTAGCTCCGAAAAATTAGGAACAAAGAATTGCCTTCTTTATGAATGGTATTCCAACAATCCCCCACCAATTCAAAAGAAGGCTGAAAGAGAAAAAAAAAATCTGTCATTTCTATCTCAATATAGACTTTAACTCTGTCAAGTCTATATCAATATAAACCACCCATTACAAGTTACAGAGTTAATTATGGCTATCTATTTCACAAGTTAAGTGCAAGCCTTTCTATGATTTTGTTTGACCACAGAAGTGGTATCCGTCATGAATTCTTTACCTCACTAATCTTAACCTCATCTCTCTTGATATTTCAAGGATGGTCTTTAAGTTTAAACCTTTTGTGAGAAGATTTACAATATTACTCTCAAATTTTACATACTCCATTGTGATTACTCCGTTGGCAATCAATTGTCATACAAACTCATGTATGACTCTTATGTGTCTTCTCTACCCATTATAGACACTATTATTTGCAACGCTAATGGCAATTTGTGAGCCACAATGTATAGGTACTGAAGTAGTGGGACACTCCCACAACTGCACATCTACCAACATATTTCTTAACCATTCAACTTTTTGGCTTGCTAGACCAAGTGCTATGAATTTTGCTTCCATAATTGATTTAGCTATGCAAGATTGGCCCAGTTTGCATCAAAATACCTTTCCACAACAGTTGGAATCCTACACAGTCGAGACCCTAGTCCATGATGCCTCTAAGGCACTGGAGCACTTGTTTCATTTCCTATGTGACTCACTTTGGTTATATTTTCAGTATCTAGTCTAGTATAGTTCATTAAGAACATCATGCTTCTCATATATTTTAGCCCATGAGCGCTCTAGAGAGATAGCCCATTATCTTTCATAAAAGGAGATTAATTTTTTTCACGCAAATAGGTGATTTCGTTAAGTCTATCTCAAAATAAACTACCCAAATTGGGTATAAAATCATTAAGAGCAATTTATGCTCAAGTGTTAAGCGGTGAATTCATTAGGTCCGTCTCAATAGAATCACCTGTCTCATATGATTATGAATTCATTAAGAGTTGTAGTTCAACCTCACAAGTACTCACATTATAGGAATGACCAATTAGTGTATTATTTTGTGACTCTTTACATGGCTTCGTTTGACCACACAAGTGGGGATCCACCATGAATTCATCATCACCTCTTGGGTTATAAGTCATTCCATCAATAATTCAACAACTAATCTTCATAATTAGCATTCTTTAATAAAGTAAGTTGATCCTCTTGATCAAACTTATGTACACTTTAACGAGTACTTTATTTACATGTAAATAATCCCTTGAGATTTTCATGCTTAAGATGAAACATTCTCTTTTATCGTTATCGGTACTATAAAGAAACTTAGAGTGAAGAAATATAAGGAGTTAATTACCCCACTATGTAAAAAATTAAAAATACTTTTCCAACCAAGATTTAAATCATATGTACGAATTATCATTACCTGTAAGCCAAAGAAATAATGTTGTTTGCATGCTACTTCATGTTGAACAACATAATCACAAATTTTGCATAATATTCTTCAAGAAATTAGAAATACTTTTCTTAACCAAGATTTAGATCATATGTATAAATTCTCGAAGCCCGTAAGCCAGAGAGATAATGTTGTTTGCATGCTACTTCATGTTGAACAACATAATCACAAATTTCACATAATATTCTTGGAAGAAATTAACCTTATATGTAAGGAATATATTCAAACTAGCATTTATTAAAAAGTAATTTATTTACATAAATTCCAACCAGGTGAATTCAAGTGTATAACTTTAACATTCAAAGTTATTCCAACTTTACAATTTTTTCCTACACTTGAGGAAATTTACAACTCAAATATGGCATTGGTATAATGCAAATCAGTACAAATTTCAAATTTATTCTCAAAAGATTACATGAGTTTTTTCCACTTTTGGTCCTATGACTTTAGTGCCTCCGTCAATTTAGGTACACAACTTTCATTCCTGACATAAGTAGTGCTTGTCTTTAATTTGTTTTCCACTTTTAGTCCTTGACTTTGATTTTTTTCCACTTCTAGTCATTTCCGTCATTTGAGCGATAATTTTTAATCAGAATCAACAAACAGTTGTGCCATTAAGGGTAAATAACGTTTAATGTATTTAGGGCTTTATCAAAAGACACTTTTATCCTTAATGGCACAACAGTTTGTTGATTCCGATTAAAAATTGTCGCTTAAAATGCGAAACAGAACAAGCAAACAACGCTTCTTTTCCTATTTTTTCTCTGATTTTATTTATAAATATATTTAGGACTTCATTAGAAGACACTTTTACCCTTAATGGCACAATAATTTTTTGATTTCAATTAAACGTTGTCTCTCATATGGCCAAAAGGACTAAAAGTGGAAAACAAATCAAAGTCAAGCACTACTTATGTCAGGAATGAAAGTTGTGTACCTAAATTGACAAAGGCACTAAAGTCATGGGACCAAAAGTGGAAAAAACTCAAGATTACATAGTCCCCACTTATTTCTAAAATGGTAATTTAAATCAACACTATTATTGTACTACTTAAGTAATATCTATTGCAAGGCTTTAACTGTTTAATAACATATGAAAGTGACCCTCATTACATGTGAGGATCAAGTGGTGCTTCAACTTGCCTGCATGATTAACACCCTACTTTTAAAAACTCCTAGGTCGAGTAGTGAAACTGAAGTTTACTTAAAAATCACCTTCCTAGACAGAGTATTCAAGAATGATAAATTTGTCATGCTACCAACACACAATTAAAATAAGTACTAATAGGCACCCAAAATTTAGACAACTCAACTAATATTTAGTCCTAATATTATCACATTTTATGCGAGCTCTTCTAAACTAGAGCAAATAAGAGTTACTCAAAATAACTACTATTTAAAATAAATGCAATACTCATCTTGTTCTCTCATATTGAACTAAGGTTCAATCTCGTTCGACTTTGTCCTCTACTAGTTTTGCCCTTGCGATGATAGCACTGGTATGCTCGGTGTCCTTGCTTACCACACATGAAACAGTATCCTATGAGTTTCTTAACTTTTTCACTCCTTTTGTTCTTGTCATTTCTAACACTTCGACTTTTCAGCATCATTGGCACTGTATTTTTTTGACTGTGTTTCCCAAATATTTGTTGCCGAGTTTTGTTTGACATGGATGTGAAATAACTTGTCATTCATTTACGACATAAGGTATCCCGATTACGCCCGATATTTAAATATTAGCCGGGTTACGCCCGATACTTGACCAGGAGTGTAGTTTGGTTCAAGACTGACTTCTCCCGATTCTTGACCAAAAGTGTAATATGGTTCAGGGCTAACTTCTATAGCACCAAGAAAAGGGAACACTAGCTGATCAGTTTTGGGTGGACCTGTGAACAACATATAGACCAATTTTAGTTGTTCGAAAAGGATAAGCATTCTTTGAGCACAGCACTTGTAGTACGTTTTTCCCATCGAGGGCAGTGATATTGGATAAATCGAGTATGATGGAGCGAGCCACAGAGCCAAAAGGTTGAATGTTGTTGTACATTGAACGAATGAACTATCTTTGGTTTCAAAATAAAATTTGTCTTGATATGTTACAAAAACTATTCTCTTTTTTCTTTTTTCATAAATACATTTATAACGTTATTACTCAAAATACATTTATCATGAGCTAGCAAATTTTATTACGAGTAAAAACAAAAATATATCATCTAATTTAGTTAACACATTAAATATAATCTGCTAAATATATGTGTTTAGTCATGAAATAATATTTTCAGGATTAAGAAAATATTAAAGAAGGAAAAATTTTGTATGAAACCATCTCACGGATCCTTATTTGTGAGACAGGTCGAGTCAATATCAAATGTAATATTTATACTGAAAAATGTAATATTAATAAGGAATAAAATGTTTTTTACTTATATAGAAAAGTGAAATACTTTTTGAAAAAAAAAATATAATACTTTTACATTTTGATTTAAAAGTATTACATTTTTCCTTATACTTTTGATATAAAAAAAAATACTTGTATATCAAAATGTAAAAGTATTACATTTGTCCTCAAAAGTATTATATTTTTCCTTATAAATAAAAACATTTTTTTCATAATTGTGTTGCATTTTTCAGTATAAGTATTATATTTTCATGTTAACTTGACCCGACGCGACCTGTTTTACAAGTAAAGATCCGTGAGACGATCCCACACAAATGACACCCATTAAAAAATTACCTCAATCAATTTTCAAAAAATTTATAATCTAACACTATAAACTTGTGGTTTTAAATTTTTAAAAAAAATTGTAATTTATGTCCCTCACAAATATGTCAATTATCAATATAACTCCTGAATTATTAGTGGTGTAAATGTTGCCCCTCAATTTTCAAAACATGACATATATTGTCCCCCTTAAATTATTATAAATGTTGTTATACGTCGTTTTTCCTGTTCAAAGACCACGTTTGTTTTCTTCCATTTTTCTTTCTTCGTTTGATTTCCTTCTGCCAACAACAATGTTTCTCCGTCTCTTATTATGGGAGGGACAAGTGTACAACATATGTCACGTTTTAAAAATTGAGGAATAATATTTACACCACTAATAATTCAGTTGCAACATTGATAATTGGCATGTTTGTGAGCGGTATAAATAATAATTTTCTTAAATAAAAATCATTAAGCTGGATCAAATATCATAACTATCGACCATGTGGCAATGTTTGATAAGATGACTAAATAGATAATGGAGGCAACTTGGCATATGGCGAAAATTCAATCACAAAATTACAAAGGTTGGACGCCGTCGTCGCGGCCACCGCCGTTTGCGGGGTCTAAGCAGTAACAAGGGAGAGTTTGGATGGGACGTTTGGGTGGTTTGCACAAATGAGTTATAATCATGACCGATTACGACTTTCTCCAAACTAGTAATATTATTATATTCTCTTTTATTGCCATAAATAAATCATGTGATCCCTCCATTATCCATCTACCGAAGGCAAAATCTTATGTAAAATTGTCTTAGACGGTCAGGTCAAGATAAAAATATAATACGTATACTGATAAATGTAATACTTATTAAGAATAAAATATTTATAAATTATATATATAAGTGTAATATTTTTTTAAAATAAATATAATATTTTTACATTTTAATTTAAAAGTATTACATTTTTCTTATAAGAATTACATTTTTCTTTACTTATAAGAGAAAGTGCAATACTTTTGATAAAAAATATAAACATATTACAGTTTTCTTAAAAATATGGCATTTTCCCTTATAAGTAACAACCGTTTTATTCTTTATTAGTATTATATTTTTCAGTATAAGTATTACGTTTCCATATTGATCCGACCCGTCTCATATATATTCTCACACAAGTGTAACCATCTATCAAAACCATATTCCCTTTATGATCCTCACTAAGATTGTTCCTTATTACAAGGCTAATGTGACACCTCCAGATACTTAGCGAAATTAGTAAGCGCTTAAGAAGCTTAATTAGCTTATTGATTTTCTTAGTTTAAATTGGTTGGTGGATTTATCTCATGTACACTACCCGATAGTGATTACGAGTTTTTCGTGTCACTTAAATAATAATAATAAATAAATGATTATTTAGGAATTAAGATACCATTTTGAATAGGGTTTACTAACGATTTTAGTTAGGTAAACCTAAATTTGAACACATATGACATGCGTAAACACCAATCTCTATTACTGAAATTCCAGCAACAATAGTTTTAAAAGGATAAGAGTTACTACCATATGAGATTCTTTGACTATAATGATTTTGTCATGTTTAGTCCTAAATTTTTAAATTGACTACTTGTGATTCTTCGACTTTCAAATTGTTAACATTCGTGGGCCAAGTACTTGTGATCCTTCAACTTTAATTTCAAAACTTAACTAGTCCTAATCCTCCTAAAAAGACCATGACTGGTTAAAATTTGATAGTTGAAGGACCATGAATAGTTAACTTGACCACTGATGACAACATTTTTAAAGTCAAAAGACTAGGTAATCAATTTAAAAGTTTATGACTAAACGATACTCAGAGGATCTCAGATGGTATTAACTATTAACTCTCTTAAAAAGTATATAGATAGAAATTGGCCTGGGGTTCAATTATTGTTTGGTACTACAAAAATCTATGAACATATGTTGTTTTCCCATATATCAGATATGAAGAAAATTCAATGATGGAGTACTAGGTGAACGTTAAATACGTCGCAATCGATTGTTTCTTTTTCTCGCTCCGTCATGGAGTATTTCCTGGCAAATTATATCATGGATTCTAATCCAAAATGACATTTAAATTATATGTTTGTAATTAACATGTTATGTATCCGTTATGTACCTATAAATAAATTAAAAGCACACAATATATTAACTGCATATACATAATTTATTAACTACACGTATATAATATGTCAACTGCATATGCATAATATGTTAATTGTGGTAAACACATAATTTATTAACTGAAAGTATATAATATGTTAACTGCAAACACATAATCTGAATATCATTTTGTATCATGAACTCAAGGTATAACACTTGATATTTCCATCTTCTAAGGAAGAGATCATTTTTAGAAATGGGCACAAAACATAAAACAGTATTACGTACCCAAGGCATATAAGGTGGACAAAATGACTCTTTGGAATGGAATTCAATCTTGTTGTAAAGGTTGTATTGAAATCATTTCTATTTATCTATTTAACAAAAAAGATGGCAATGGTTCAGGATCTTATACTCTAGTAACACAAGTATGAAACTTTCTGTAAAAGCTTTCATGTTTTGCTCCCCTCTCTTTAATTTGAACAATTAAAACAATTTAATTTAATTTTTTCTAATTTTATTTTTTAATATTATTGTAAAGTTATTTATTAATATTTGTTGGCC
>NXFB01000141.1:1916-12311 GCA_002525835.2 Ipomoea batatas | reverse complement strand
CCTTCGGTGTGGATAATTGCAGGTGCTCGGTGCAAGTAAATTGCAAGCGAGTCTTTCGTGCAAATAAATTGCAGGCGAGTCCTCCCGGTGCAAATAAATTGCAGGCGTGCTCCCGATGAGATGCAGATCCTCAGAGCTTCAAAGTCTTCTGATCTTCAATGCCTTGTTCAACTTCAAAATGATACCACTATTTATAGTGGTGGGGTGTAGAAAAAAAAAACTAACAAACTCTATCCCTTGAATTTAATTTAATATTTTGAATTAAATTCAAGGAATGTACCTGGACACCATCACGTCCAGGTTCATGATTTTATATTTCTTGAACCAATTTATAACATCCGCAATTTCTTCAAAATTATATAATCCACATATAATTATTGATGGGCCAAACCAAGTCAAAGCCCGTCAATTTGAGCAGCCCAATTACTCCAATTTGCCTGGTCCAACTCAATTAATTATTCCACCAACTTGGGCCGAACAATCCAACATCTAATTACTTTTAATTAATTAATTAGACCAATTAATTATTTAATGGGTCATTTAGTTAACCCAATTAAATAAATATCAGCCCAATTTAATTAATTAAAGCAATTAATTTAATAGCAAACTATCAGCCGCGGCCCAATAATATTATTTGAATTTTCAGTGCCAACAAATTGCCCCTTCGAGACTTGCTTGGCGTGCTTCAGATGCAAAGAGAAGGAAGTCTCGAAATTTTCAGTAGTCCAAAAAGCTAAATTTGCAGTCCATGTTTGTAGGTAATAGTCCAACGAATTATATCTTGATTGTAAACTTCAAATTTAATTTTTTAGCAAAGGCCCAACGAGAATTATCCAAAAAAAAACCATTGTCCATCCACAGTCACATTAAAGCATTCAATTTTAATTTGAACTAAAGTTTTAATATCTTTCCCAGAAGCTAAAGTGCACGTGAAAATATGGCCGAATTCACCGGAAGTATAACCCTTATCCTATCAGGAGTTGTAGAAGCTGATTATCATATCCATGACCAACAATATTGATCCTTTTCTGGTAGAGCCACGTAATAAGGAATTAATTTTGGATGAAATAACAAGAATTTGAGTCCCAGGCATACTCAAACTCATCCTTTGCACCTATAAATAGTTATCAGCAGCTTACAATTTTCACATCAAAATTCAGAGAACCAACAGTTCAATTCACTGCTTGCAATTGATCTTCGCTGAGTTTCGGCCTTCAAAGGTAATTTTATTTCTGGCAGTACTATTTTCTTGTATTTTTGCTGTCGACTGTGTCTCTCGTAAGAGAGTGAACATGTGAGAAACTTGAGATGAGCTTCTCCAATGTGCAAGATATGGGACTCCTCTTTCCTTTGAGACAAGCTAATAAACATTAGGCATAGCTTTCCTTGAGCCTCTCAATCTGACAAACCCATATGTCCTATGCCCTTTTGCTTCCACGTGTTTGGGAGCTCTTTTTTTTTTTTCCTTGCGTGCATTAGTGACTGCTAGCTTCATCCATTATCCTCTATTTTCCTTTCATTGTTTGCGTGTGTCAGTGTATATATATGGTAGTTGCCCAACTTTCATTCACGCATGGTTGTGCACATATATAATATATGCATGGCCCTTGTTTGCACCACTATCTAATTGGGTATATATTTTTTTTGAATGCGGGTATATATATATAATACATATACATTCATAATCCATGTGCTTTATTTGCACGTATTGTGCATATGTATATNAAATTTTATTCAGGGCAAATTATACCGTGCATCACAGTGCACATAGCAATGTGCACCACGTACCTAAACGACGTCGTTTTGAGCATTGTAAACTAATCGTCCGTTTTTTTTGGAAATCACGTTTCCCGTTTCGGCCGGTCTCTGTATTTATGTTAATATTCTGTGTATTCCAGGCAATCATTCTGTGTATTCTAGGCAACCGTTCTGTGTATTCTAGGCTACCGTTATGTGTATTCATGTTAGTAACACATGTTGTGATTTCATGTTAGTAACACATGTTGTGATGTGTATGTGCATTCGAATGTTTAGGAGGATGGGTTCTGTGCATTTTGTGTAAATATTCTGTGTATTCATGTTATTAACACAAGTTGTGATGTGTTTGTGCATTCGAATGTTAGGGGGTGAGTTCTATGTATTTTGTGTCAATATTTTGTGTATTCTAGGCAAACATTCTGTGTATTATAGGCAAACGTTCTGTGTATTCTATATAATGATTATGTGTATTATTAACATCTGTGTATTTTGTGTCAATATTCTGTGTATTCTAGGGAAACATTCTGTGTATTCTAGGCAAACGTTCTGTGTATTATAGATAATGATTATGTGTATTATAGATAATGAATTTCCTGAGTCATTCGCGTCTGCATCCACTAATACTGAAACGACGTCGTTTTACGTACGTGGTGCACATTGCTATGTGCACCGTGGTGCAGGGTATAACGGTGGTCAGTAAAAACATATCAAATAGTGCATGGTTGGTAAAGGCACCTCAATTCTAGTATTAGTACGAAGATGGCAATTTGCTCAAAATAAAAATTCCCATTACTGTTTTAATTTTTATGCTTGTGTTACTAACAACTTTGATTCACGGCTTTTAAAATTCGTAGAATTAGTTCACGACTATTACTTTCTTTGCGAATTTGATCCTTCTGATACATTCTCTGTTCAATTTTACTCAAAAAAAAATTCCGTTTTAGCGTGGGTAATATTGTCTTTTCCACGACCAATTTTCTTCCTACTCATTATCCTTTTGACACCTTGTGCCTTAAATTTTTTATTAGCAAAATTCCTCATCATTTCATGCAAAAATAATAATAATAATAATAATAATAATAATAATAATAATAATAATAATAATAATAATAATAATAATAATAATAATAATAGAGATACATAGCAATAATTATTTTTTACTAAAATCAAATCACTATGCCTTTAAAAAAAATACCACACAAGTCTAATTATATCACAAAATTATTTTTTTAAAACACGTTTTACCTCTTCCAGTGCCTTATAACTGAGGTTTTTTGGACTTAGGATTAGTCTAGCATAAGATAGGAAACCTAATGTAAATAAAAGAAAAAACTAATTTATTACGAATAGTTGTATTCTTTGGGCTGCCATTTTGAGCCAATATCTTGGGATTTGTACGTACTATATTTTGGGCCTAGCGCCCTTGGTAATAAAGTTAATTTCTTCCTACTCCTATTCTATACCCCGGTTTATGTTGGACCCGATCCCAATAAAACTATCAAAATTAAATAAAGCTGAAAAATACGAAATGAAATACCCATGATTTTTTTGTTGTTGTTGTAAACTGAGAAGTGTATTATGCAATAACTAAAATACGAAAATTAAAATAATTTGTACTTTATAATTATTTCATATATATATATATATATATATATATATTGAAAGACATATGTTGTTACTTAAACATGCCCATAGTATATATGATGGTGATGATGAAGTGATATTAATATTGATATGGTATGATAGATGGCATGGTAGATGATGTGATGATATGATGTAGTTAGGTGAATGATGTGAATATCTTGTGTTCAGAAGATCAAAATAATATTTATTTAATTATAATATGATAATATATTATTTATAAAAATTATTTAGCCATAATAACTTAATTGTAAATATATTTAATTAAGCATAGCTTAGGATTATACATTAATAATGATTTAATAAAGTACATGACATGCCAATAACAACCTAAAAACATGCAAAAGATTATCTCTACTTGATAATAAGTTTGAATAATAAAATTTTAAAAAAAATTAAAAAGAAATTCTTTATGCTTAATAGAATTAAATGCACTTTTTCCCCATAAAATAATGAATGGTGGAATGAAATAGAAACCCACTGCACGTGTGGTGGGAGTGGGACAGTGGGTCCATGCTTGCTAGGCCCCCTTTTTTGACCCAATATTTATCAATTACTCTACTTACCTAAACACTTTATATTTAGCCATTCAATGTGGATTATAATCTTATTATTATTATTATTATTATTATTATTATTATTATTATTATTATTATTATTATTACATAATGTGTGTGTATATGGAAAGTATTATAATAGTATTAAATATAATTAAATATATTATTCTTATTACATTAAATATCGTCGACAACAAAATTATTCAGATATTCACCATTTGAAGAAGAATTTTAGTAAAAGATTTATATATTGATAGCGTAAATGGAACCGAGGGTTACGATTACACTACGAATACGTATGTTTGTCAATAAGTGGGAGGGCGCTCGTAGGTCAGTCGGTCGGTCTACCGTAGGGCGACCGGGCAGTCCGAGGCTGAGTAATATCCCGGGTGGTAAGTAGCTACGAGCGGGTTGCTTAGAATAACGCAGGCTGCTATTGTAGGGTGGTCAGATTGCAATTACAGAGCGGGAATTACAAGTGAACGGTTACACGGGGTGTAGACCGTGATATAGATTGATGTTGTAGGGTGAGATTACAAGTAGTGAGTAGTAGTAGTTACAATCAGATGGCGATGAGAAGTGAGGGGGAGACCCTCCTATTTATACTAATGAAGTCGGTCTACGCATTTAATGCACCAGCTGCAAGTGGTTTGACGTGGCGTCTTCTTGTTGGTTTGGTTAGGCGGTCACTTTGCAGGCTACGCGTAGGTTGACTGGTCGAGGTTGCAGAGCCGCAAGTTGTCAATCGCCGGCCAGCAGGTGCAAGTTGGACTGCTTTACTTGTCGTGTAAGATAAGATTTCGGCTTGCAGGTTGCGTCACTTTGTTGACCGACCGGTCATCCTTCGGTAGGTCGGTCGGGTGTGTTTCTGTCGGGGCGACTCCAAGGGTGACCCGAGAGCATTTTGTTACGAGGCCTATCGGTACAAGCAGACCGGTTGATCAAAAGTGATTTATTCCAGTCGGGTTGATGACTATGACTGACCGGTCGGGTGACTTCTTGACGAACCGGCTATACGGATCAGTCTTCTGTGCGTATTTACCCATCANACGTAGAGTACGTGATATTCTTCTCGTAAGAACTCCATAGGTCTATAAATAGAACATCAATCAAGCATGCATTCACATCCAACACAACTCAATATTTTGGACATTTCCCTTTCCTTCTCCTCAAAAATACTAATAATTATAATAATATCAGAAATGTTTAGTAGCATCAGCAAGAGCTGGCTGAGATCTAGTGGGAGTGGAACACAAAGTACGATACAGTGTTCGCAGTGCTGTCCTGATGGTCACAAACACATCGAGCCGGCGAGCAGCGATCGCTTTGAGGATCAAACGGCGGTTAAGGATTTGGAAAGCTTGGAGTCGAGTGAGGAATGTGTTGAGCAAGCGGAGAAGAATAACAGCTCTTTCATGCATGCTGTCATCAATATGATTGGAATGCTTATAGGTAAGAGCTTTTTATCATTAAAGCAACCCATCAGCTAAAGATTTTTGCAGTCTTTTTACCACAGGGGAGGAAGAACGCCCTGTTTGGTAAATGACCCTTAGCTGATTGGGTTGGCTGTTTGGGTTAGAAGGTATGATTTGTTGATAACATTAGCTGATTGTAGAAAGTTGTTTGATAAATTAGCTGATAGCTGTTTGACATAATTTCTTTTCTGGAAAAGCTAGTTAAAAAGGCTGCTTTGAGTAGCCTTTTGAATTTTTTGCATTTTGGAGTTACAAAAAGCTTATTAATCAAACAATTAATAGTGATCAAATAAGTCAAAATTGATTGATATGGTGATTATTTACCAAACAGGGCCGAAGTAGAAAGGGGAGAAAGCCAACTAATCTCTAGTGAGATGATACCTCTGTTATCCTTTTAAATGGGTTCTCACAATATCGAACACGTACTGGTGATGACGTGTTCATCAACCGGGCCCGTCTAGTGAACGGGCAAAAAAGATATATATATTTAGCAGCCTTCTCCTTGTTTTCCCTACAATAACTCACCCTCTCTCTCTTCCATCAGACCAAAAAAGATCCTTAAAAAATCTAAGTTGGGGTTGCTCTTAGTTAAAACTTAGAGCATTTCTAGTTAGTCTATGTTGTATAGTCCCTGTTAATTTATTGTAGGGTTCTGATTTTCCGTTTGTACTATTTTCTGTGTTTTGGTGGTTTACTCTATATATGGGTTTGGAATGTTTGAACTATCAGGTTTGGGGCAACTGTCAACTCCATATGCTTTGGAAAAAGGAGGGTGGATTTCAGCATTCCTACTAATAGGACTTGGAGTAATATGTGGTTACACCACCCACCTCCTGGGAAAATGTCTGGGAAAGGACCCAAAGTCAAAAGATTACAAGGATATTGGCCAACAAGCATTTGGAACAAAGGGGAGAATCTTGGCTGCATCTTTCATCTACCTGGAAATCTTTATGGCACTTGTCTCTTACACCATTTCCCTTCATGACAACTTGGCCACTGTGTTTTTGGGCACTCACCTCAAACTCACAGGTAATATATATAATATAATGCATATATGCACCTCCCAATGCAATTCTTTGTATTCACACTTCTGATCTATAGCTCAAGTGAAAATCTGTTACGTTCCTAAGAAAATACTTATTTAAGAATTCATTTTAATTAGCGATCCATCTAAGAAAAATCGACCATTCTAAAGTCAGGGAAAAACAAAAAAATAAAACAAAAAAAAGTATTATTAATTTGGTAAATAACTCAAGCTTTAAAATTTATCACGTATAATTGTAAGGTGTATAAAGTACATCCCATAATACGTATATAGATTTGCTACTTAATATGTGTAACTCTAACTCTCACCTATTACTTGATGAGGTACTTTATAGTATTGCTCATAATTTAAAATTTAAAATATTTATGAAAGTGTCACCATATTTTTCTCTTATTTTAGAGTAGTTAATAATTCTCATATGACGGCTTTTATATATATGAGAAATCTTGCTACCATGTTGATAGGCATAGTGCCTCGACCTTCACACACATGTACACACACATATATACCTTAAGTGAGAACGTGAAAATGAATTGCATGAATACGCACATACAATCTACTACATGAATGTTCTATAGTTTCTATCGTCATCCATATACATGCTTAGGTGTAGATTTTGTGCACGTATAATCTACTATATGAATGCACAGAATCTATTCTATAGTCTCTATCGTCATCCATACATGCTTAGGTGTAAATTTTGTGCACTCATTAAGCTGTAAATCCCAGATTCTCATCTAAGGCAGAGCTCTGATATTCTATATATATATATATATATATTCAATATATATATATACTCCATTTTAAGAATTGATTTATTGTTACTGATCCGATCCGTTTGTGACTGCTCACAGGCATACAGTTATCAACTTCCCAATTGCTGACTGTGATGGCGGTTTTGGTGGCCCTGCCCAGCCTCTGGTTCAGAGATCTGTCTTCCATATCCTTTCTCTCCAGCGCTGGAATCCTCATGTCGCTTCTTATTTTTGTGACGGTGGCATGCACCGCCGTTTTCGGCGTCGTCAACCCTAACCATCACATTTCACCTCTCCACCTCCCTAATATTCCTTCAGTTTCAGGCCTTTATGCTTTCAGCTATGCCGGCCATATCGTTTTCCCTAACATTTACACCGCCATGAAGGATCCTTCCAAATTCACCAAGGTAACGCAAATCCAATTTCCTTTACCAATATTTTCCAACTTACCTAGTATATATATGTTGGAAAATTGCACTAAAAATGGCATTTTAAGTGGCCATTTTGCGGTATAAATATTTCCGGGTTCACTTCCGATCTTGGGTCGGGTCAAAGTGGATTCGGGTTCTTCGTTCTTAGACGAAGAAATCGATATATTATACGCTCAAAATGGATAATGGGTGAATGAGAAATTGATTCTCAAAGTAGACCCATTTGAGATGGAATTCAAGTGTGGAAAGCTTATGTAGCTTTGTCCCACATTGGTTTGGAATGAACTTTTGCACCACTATATATACAAGGGACTTTTTATGACTAAGTAACTTGTATAGCATAGATGTCTCGATGCAGTGCGATGTCTCGAAGCTAGCACTTCTCGACGTCCCACGGCACGAGCTATGTCTCGACGGTACGCAGATATGAACAATGTCTCGAATAGCGATTTTGGTGACCTCTCATTTGCGACCGTTTCACCATCTGGATCCGTTCAGAAATAACTCTTATTATTACGGAATTAATGTGATTAATTCCAATCTTTATTTCAGAGTTTATTTCTTGATTAAACGGATTAAGAGTGGGTGTAAATAGGTTGCTAGTGGTTACGAATGGGAATTAAATGCCAGATTTAATGCAATGATCCCATCCTTCACTACATATTCGTTGTGAGCAGCAGGTTTGAAAAATACAATACACACAACACACAACAAGAACACACGAATACACTGCTTTCTCCTCAAAACCCTGCTCATATTTCCTTCAAGCCATCTGCGTTCTTCCCACAGTTTAGTTCGCCGGATCCAAGTTTGAGTGCACAAACGGCGGATCGTAGCACGTTTTATCCTGGGAAGCCTAGGCCGCAACGTTCCAGCACCTTGGGAAGCGGCAAATAAGGTTTTAAGGATAGTGGCAACACGACTCGTGCTTCCAACCACCCCGGAGTCCATACAGCTCACCCGTCTTCTTCCAAGGCCACTCGACCGAGAGTGGTATCTTCATCGCAAGTAATTAATTAATCCTACGTGGATTATATTTCGCTGTAATTTGTTTAGTTTTTCGTTTTCCAGTTTCTTGTATTTCCGATTGTCAGAGAGTATTTTTGTTAACAGTCTTAAAACCTTATTCTTCTTCTACTCCTTCTGACTTTCGGATTTCTGAAAAAAATGGAAAACGTGTTGCCAGTAGCCAACCTTGGGGATGAAAATCCTAATGTTGTCGAAAACAACAGCGGTGGGAATGGCAACAATGTTGCACAATCCCAGGNAATGACATCAAAAGAGGCTTAATAACATCAAGATTCAATTAAGAATGGCGGCATATATGAAGATCGAGAACACAAAACCTGAACATTTCCTCAGATCAAAAAAGGCAACACATTATCTAATAAACTACCAAATAAATAAATAAATAAATAAAAAGAGCTGATGATCGATAATAAGATTAACGTTGAACAACTATGTTTAAAGAGGATAAATAATACCGAAACTAAATAAATTATTAGAAGTCCATAATTGTGATCTACCAAGACTATATATTATAAGCACAGACAAATCCATATATAACATGCACGGGGATCGCGGACGTAATTAAATTAATCCATTGTGTAATATGATATTAATTACAATAATTACATTGGTGAAGAAAGGAATCTTCAATGTTAATGTATTGTTTAAGTAACATATATTATACATAGAATATATATAATGTATGTTCATAGTATAATTAGTTGAATGTTTTAAAAATAAGATGAGATTAGTTTTTGTTTGGGAATTATATATACATGTTAAAAAATATGGTAGTAAGCTAGCTTAGCTTGTCTTAATATGTTCATTAATTGATTAAAAGAAGGAGAGATAGAAAGAATCATTCAAGATCATGGTGAAGTATTGACATCAAGAGAGTCTGTTGCCGATAAGTTTACTAATTTGAGATGACCTCATATCAAATTTTAACACAGTTCTGAGTGATTATCGACTCTTATAAAGAGAGGAATGAAAAAGATGCAAGCTAGCTGAGAGAGAATTAAAGAGGTAAACTAATACCATTCTCGGACCATTGTTAACGATTTTGTATATCGATGTTAATAATTAATTCTAGATTTTATCAATTTTAAAATTTTATAAATAAAAATACGCAAAATTAAATTACATTAATTTTGTTTAATAACCAAAATTGCATTAGGAATCAAATAAGTGATACAAGCCGGCGGATAACATCCACAACCCTAGGACAGACCAGGAATCAATTGTCCTTATCAATATATGAGCTACTTGATTCGCTAACCTCTCGACATGGTGAACAAACGCCACCGGCATTGGCTAAAATACATTAATTAATTAAATTAAACAAAACCTTTATTGAGCAACACCGGCATTGGCTAAAATGTTGTGGTTAAAAATTCTCCATCTAAAGCTTCATTTCAGGCCACTTCATTTTGAAAAATTCATATCAAATTCTACAACTAACAGTCGTACTAAATAATCGCCATTATTATAAAATTAAAGTTGTTAATAAAACAATATAATTGTACATCATGCGGCAGTTGCAAACCTCGCAATTTTATTTGTCTTTTTTTGAGGTTGTTTAATTCCTCATATACATACGAGGATAATGCCATATATATGTAGTGCGTTTATAAAAATAGAATAAATTACCAAGTAACCCTTTAAATTAATAAATCTTTCAACTTTATAACTCTTGCATTTCAAAGGTTACATTTTAAAATTCAC
>NXFB01000140.1:224643-235810 GCA_002525835.2 Ipomoea batatas | reverse complement strand
ACCAATCAAGGTGGACACCACTACAAGTTTGGTATCAATAGGCAGGTTTGCCATAGTGTGTGTGGAGTTGGATCTGACAAAACCACTACTGGCAAAATTCACATTAGGTGGCGAGGTTATCCCAATAGAGTATGAGGGGATTCAAATGGTGTGCTTTAAGTGTGGCATCTATGGCCATAAGCAAGATCAATGTAGAACGGGAAATCAAGAGGCAGTGAACGAGGCGCACGTCCCAGATACAGAGCAAGCTCAGAGGGCAGAGAGATCAACGAATGAGACCCCTAATGCGGTACGTCAAGAGTCCATCTCAAATCGAATTCGGAAGGAGAACTTCGGGGCGTGGATGTTGGTAGATAGGAAGGAAAGAAGGGGACAACAGAGGGGAGGCAACCGGACTACTGGGCTGCCTAACGTCGGACAGAACCGAATGCCAGCATACAACGAAGTCCAAGGAGGCTTGGGATCGAATTCCCGATTTGCAGTCCTAAAGGGCCTGAATAATGCCGAGGATAATGGTCCCAACGAATATACAGTCCCCGCAACTACTGAATATGCGGCTCGAAAGCCATTGCCTATAATCCGTACGAATCATAATAACCAAACGAATGAGGGTCAAAGACCATTACCACAGAATGCCCCACCCTGACAAACCATTCCTCTAGAGCGTGGAGCATTTAGAGGGAGGGGTGGCAGGGGATCGACACCAAGAAGAGCGGCAGCCGAACCCAAGCATACGGTAGTGAGAGGCTCTAACAGAGGGAAACAGATCAGAATCACAAGGATCCAACACTCGAATGATCCACCTGAGTCACCCGCTAGGATGGACGATGACTATGAGCTACTGGGAGAACCTCCTGGCTTTCCCAGAATCTTTGAGTATAGACCGGAAGATCAGGACACTGCTATGTTGGATAATGTTGGTCGTTTGGACCATGGGTTTGCTGAGAGGTAGGATCGTCTGTGCCCTTGAGCACGTTCGTCCTTTCCCTCACCAAATGGAGGTAATATAAAGGATTGCACAGGGAGCTGGATCTGCGGATCTACTAAAACTTAAGACCTTGCACACCCATACAAGCTGAAACCTGGGGATTGTTGAGAGATATCCAACTTGCAAGTAGAGAAAGGTTTCTCATGTATATTGCTGCTTAACTGTACATGAACTCATATGGGTTTCCCCCTTCCGTTCAATATAAAAAAAAAAAAAAAAAAAAAAAAAAAAAAAAAAAAAAAAAAAAAAAAAAAAAAAAAAAAAAAAATTATCTCATGTTCTCAAAAACATAGTTGGCATATATTTAGCTTCATCACATTGTTGTGGTGGTGACTAAACAATTTTTTACACAATATGATTATATGACACAAGATCATATGCAAAAAAACGAGTAAGTTTAATTTTTTTGGTGTCTCATGTCATTAATGGGTTTACATAATTACATGATAATAAAAACATATAGTTTTGTTACTTAACAAGTTAACTCATTAAAATATGATACAATCAATTTACCACGTTGAAATTATTGTCTTTATGTTTACACAAACATGTTACATATGTTCACAATACATTAATAACACCACAATTTAAATGTCTTATATCCGCTATGGTCGCTTTTAACTAGACGTAAATCAGCCCTAATATTACCTACACTGCAAGCAATATAATGGTTTTTCTGAATACATAAAATAAAATTGGACTGACCGGGGAGGAAGAAATAGAAAGAAGAGTGTATTTTAGTGCAATCAAGAGAAGACAGCCCATCTCAAAGCCTTAACATGACAGTCAAGTCATATGAAACTTAGAAGTATAAACTAAACTTGCAAAACATCATACTATAAATTCTCACTCAAGCACTAAAGATAGAGACCACACAGAGTAACAGATTATTCCAACTACTTCAACTACTTACCACTGGAAATGGCTTCTAACCAAAACATCAACTTCTTCCCATTTTTCCCTCCAACACCGCCTCACACTTCTCCATCTCCGCCACAAATCCCACCATTCCCTCCAAAAGTGGCCCCACCACGCCCTCCCGTCAACCCTCCATCCCCACCAAAGGTAGCACCACCTCGCCCACCCGTTCGACCACCTCCAGCACCAAGGCCACCAAGTCCTACAATTCCACCTCCATCACCACCACGACCCAAACCCATCTCTCCTCCTCCACCACATATTCGTCCACCACCATCACCGGCTGTTAAGCCACCGCCACCATATATTCCACCTCCGCCACCACCTGGACACCATTCTCATGTCATCATCATTGTTTTTGTCTCACTCGGTGGTCTGTTCTTTCTTGCATTTCTCTCTGTAGCCCTGTGCTGCTTTATCAAAAAGAGAAAGAAGAGGATGATTCAAGAAAGTGATGTAGTAAAGGTGGATGAGCATATGACAGTTCATGAAGCAGTTGTCCCAGGTCCGCATGGCACAAAAACTACTTTTCTAACCATTGATGAAGATATTCATATTGACGAAGAAATCAGAAAGAGTGAAAAAGTTGGTCACAGTTCTATCATGAAAGCTGTACAAAAACATCCTCAGGCTGTGGTTATGGACACAACAGCTTCAGCATCTGGTTCCAAACAAGCCATCACATCATAACCAATAATGTGAACTGGTTTGATTTAATTTCCAAACTAAAGAAACAATGCAATTGTGTGTGATGTTCTTATTGATTGTATATTTGTAAAAATAAAAATCATCGACAAGATGAGTATGAAATTTGTATTTTGGCATTTTATGATAAAAGGAAAGGCAGGAAATGGATAATTTCATGTTTAAATAAGGGTATCAATATCATGGTTATTTCTTCAAACATTTCAAAACTTGAACAGCGATTAAATATTAACACATGAACATGTGATACTTCAAATGATACTGAAATGAAGAATAGTAATCATTCTAAGTTCTCTGTGTAAAAAGCAGCAGCTTTATCAACAGACATGAGCTATCATTCAAAAGCATGTTATTTCCCAGAAATAAATGTTTGGCCCAGAATAACAATTCAGTTCTTGTATCTTCTCCCAAAGTTGAATGCTATTCAGAGCTTGCTATAAACAAATTGTTCTATGAATCCAAAAGCAAACAAAATAATTTTTTTTAAGGAAATCAATTAAATAAAAACTAGATTGTTATGGACAAGAATAAAGATAAAGAAATACTTTCAATCAAGTCATTGGTGAGTGATAGGTCATTGTATCGTACTTTTAAGGAAAGAAAGATCAGGTACTTGGAGAAGAACAGAAAGAAGGCAGGATCAGGTAATTATATATTTATATGGGATAGAGAAGAAATCAGCAAAATATTATGGTGTAATCATGGTGACAGTATGTCCTAGAAGCTCGGCACATGATAGTCGTTGCACCAGGAGAACATCTGGACACAAAGATCCATCATAAGTACCTGTTATAATTCATCATCTTTCTCTCTATCCTTATTCAAGATTTGGGTATTTTATTCATACACGGTCAAGAAGAAATTAGAAATTTAGAATTGAACATTTAACACTAGCCTATAAATACTATACACTTCTCAATCCAAACAAAACCCAGAAATTATATAATTATATTTTTAAAAAAGAACCTAACTTATGGAAATTACAAACATTTCTTGAACTTTTTTTAAATGGATAAAGGGAAACATTTAATTAATCTAAATTTACATGTCAAAAATCCTTTCTACTAACAAATTCCTACAGACAGGAGTGATAGACACAACACCATACCAAAATTATCCAGAATTTAAACTTCGTAGGTACCTCTCATCAGTCATCCCCCGCAGATTCTACTTCACTTGCCAGCTGGCCTTCATCCAAACCATCATCATAGTCAGACAGCTCCTGACCAGAGTAATCTGCAAATATCTCTGATTCATGAAAGCATTTGTTTGATGTTGAAGAAGCTTCCTTTCCCACATTGATTTTCTTTCTCTCTTCTTTGTTCATAGAGTTGTTAAGTATAGAATGGGGGTTCCGATCACTGGGATCACCATAGAGAGCAACATGTCTGTAATAAAGTTCAAGCTCCTTCTCAGCAATGGCAATAAAGCGTCTTACAGACTCGAGTGACTGCTCATACTTGGATTTTTCCAATGCCCTCTTCTTGGATAATGTATCAATTGGTGACATCACTTCTGGTTGCACATAATCCTTTCCTCGATAGAAAACTATGGTATCATCACCAATTATCTGAATTGGAATTCCACCACTCAGTCTGGCAATTTCACTGGCATACTCTTGGATTTGACCAGGTTTACAAGGCTTGCAATAGACCTTAACAGTTTCATGCTTTTTCCAATGGAGATGCATATTAAGAATAACACCTCCAAACACACCCCTTCTACCAATCGGAACATAATTTGACTTTTTTTGGGCCATTCTTTTGATATAAAACCTTTCTTCCCCAGTGAGTTCATGTGGCATAACTTGAGGACCTTGAACTTTGGGAACCTCATATCGCTTTAGTCTCTCAATGAGCAAGGCCTCCTTAATTTTTGCATTTTCAATCTTCTGCTTAATTCTTTCATCGGCAGTAGCAAACTTCTGCTTTTTCTTCTTTCCTTTAACTCCCAGCCTTCTGGGATCTCTCTTATTGGCAGCTTTCCTCTTCTGCTTCTCTCTCTTTCTCTGCTGCTTCAGTCGCTTCTTTGTCATCCATTTTTCCTTCTTTGGGGGATCTGTTTCAAGGGTCTCGAATTTCGGCTTCCCATCTGAAGATATCACAAAATTCACAGTCCCATGACTAAAGTTCCTCAGACCCCACCCAATATTTAGTGGAGAAAATAGATTCACTAGTCTTGGCCTTGAGAGATCCACAATGGGGTTTGAGTATCTTAAAATTGGCTGGCCATGAGAGAGGGTGGGGGGAGAAAATGGCTTGACAAGCAAAGGCAAGAAAAATCTCCTGATTCGAGCCATTGAGCCAGCCATAGTTATTACAGATTTATAGGTATCCAGAGGCCAGTCTAACGCCTTGATGGTTCAATAGACAGAGTTTCAGATCTTCTCTAAAGATTCTGAGCTAAATGGGAGCATTATCAACAACCAACTCGGAGACAGCAACATTGTTCAAGAGAGTTTGTCACTAGCGAGAGAAACATTACAATCTTGTATAAATAATCTTGGTCCACGCTCCAATAAACAAAATACTGAAATCAAGAGGTACCCACATTCCCAAAATTTCATCTTTTACATAATATCATTTGCTAGAATGCACATTTTCTGTGAATTTATAAAATTAAAAGTAAAAATAAAATTTAAGAAAAAACAAAACAAAACAAAAACAAACAAATTCTTCAAATTTTGGGAGTAAAAAATGCATACTGAGTAATTTTTTATACAGCAGATATGAAAGTGATAAGAGTATTGTTTGCTTGCCTCGAAAAACTTAAGTATCCATGTCAAACTTGGCTCGATAATATCACAGCAATAGACCACTCCCACCAGACAAACATGATAGGCTTTGACAAAACTGAAATTTATCATTTTGCATTTCCTCTCATTTTGGGGGAAACTAGTGATTTACATTAAAGAGGACATATTCTCATTCCAAAGTCTTTTAATTTCCTTCGGGTTTATCAATTACTAATGATATTGAGACGCAAAAACAAATGACAATAAACCAATACAAACAAATTTCATATAGCAGATTAACTAAATTGCATGGCAGCATGAATTTCGACTAAACACAATGAACACAGCAAACGATACAAGTCAAAAATACCACACATTGAAATCACACCCCCAGAGATCGCAACTATAGGCGGTAGGTCGCCGCAGCCCAGCGCCGAGGGTTGCAGTAGCGAGTTGCAATCTGCAGAATACGGTAGAAGAAGTAGAAACTACAGGCTCAGAGAAAAGAAAGTAGAAGACCAACCTCAGCTCAGCAGTCCGCAATCCACCGCCGGTCTGGCTCACGTCGTCACTCCACGGCTCCTCCGCCGTCCGCAGTTCCGCACGGCATCCAGGTTGAGAGAGAGGAAAACAGGTAAAGGAAGGAATTTTGACTTTTATTAGATTAGTCAAGATTTAGGATTTTAGGGTTTCAAAATTATATATATGATCGCGTTCAAATGCAAACTATTCGCCCAGGAAAGAAGTGAGAATGCATGTCATCCGTTCACGTGTCCAAATCTAATGGGTCAAAAACACTTATTTAAATAAATAAAATAAAAAACGCCGTGACACTGTCGTAAATAATTGAACATTGAAGTGCAAGTAAAAATGTATTACAAGTGTAAGTAGAAGTTTCATATAGTGAACTTAAGTGCAAGTAAAATATACACTGAGCATCAATACTAACTACTAAGTGCACTTAACGTTATAACAAGTTACACCTAACGTTATAATTAGATACACCTAGGTGCACGAATGTTAACAGGGTAAATTGCTTGCACTTGTAAGTGAAAATAGGTGCACCTGTAAGTGATTTTACTTGCACTTTTTACTTGCAAATGTGCACCGACTACTTGCACTTATAACACAATTAATTGCACCAAAGTTCGAGTTATTTACAAAATGTCATCGCGTCGTTTCTTTAAAAGTACATTTGATTCGTTGATAGTTCTTATTTCTCTCATGGGCGAGGGTTCTCACCAGAGCGCGTCCCTATATATATGTGTGTGTGGGGTGCGAAGATGATCCAAAGTGAGCGTCCCTATATATATGTGTGGGTGTGGGTGTGTGTGTTATTGATCATCAACTTGATTGTTATTGATGCCGCCGCAGCCTGTCATCTCCCTCTAGCTAGAATCTAGACCAAGGAGTTCGTCGCTAGAATCTAGACCAAGGAGAAGATGGGGTGGACATATATATATATAGTGAGCTCTCTGATGCACCATGCATGCCTAATTACATTCATGAATCTTCACTATATATAAGTTACACATTTGTAACATCATCCTTATCTCAAACTTATATTAGTAGACTATAATGGTTTGGACATTCTGTTTTATTTGTCACGACAAAATCGGGCCTTGTGGGAATAGAAGGAAAGGCCAAAAGAGGGTGGTTTAAGATCATGTGGAGTTCCACTGAGTTGAGCAGTGGTGAATGAACCAGAACACGTTACCTTAAACAAGGATGTTGGAGGGCAGTGGTTCAAGACTTAATCGAGAAGGGTTTACTATGTTTAAGCAAATCTTAAGGGCGATGCTATTATGCTGCTGGACAAAGGTGGTAAATCCGTGTGTATAAAGCTTAATTACATGCATGAATCTTCACTATATATAAGTTATATAATTTAGCGAAAGGGAAGTTCTTTTAAGGATTTTTAAGTTATATAAAATAGCTAGGAGGTGGTTATGTCAACTTTGCACAGGCGTTGCACGGGTGTCGCACGGATGCTGCACGGGTGTGCGTTGCCTGTGCGAAAAAATAATGTCCAAGAATTAGGAGACATTTTGAACATTTTAAAATATTTATATTTTTTTCAAAATTTTTATTTAAATTCATAACAATATAATTTTGTTCGTGCATCGCACGGGTAAAGCACTAGTAATGTATGACAACAAAATTTTTAAAAATTGTGTGTGAGAATTAGAAATTTCATATTACCTATATTTACCTTAAACTAATGTACATTCAGTATAAAAATAATGTACATTCAATATAAACATAATGTACATTGTATTCAGGGGATGTACATTTTTTTGTACTAAATGTACATTATATTGTATAATGTACATTCAGTATACAAATAATGTACATTTAGTATATTAAAATGTATTTTTTGTTATAGTTCACACAATAATTTGTCCGGGCACCTCGTCCTCTTTCATAACTTTGGATTTTGACAAGTCTTCATGAGGAACACTTTTGTGAAAGGATGGATAATTTCTTTATCTCCAAAGTATCCCTATTATATGTGGATATGTGGATTGCAAATTTGCATGTGATAATTTCTATAATTGAGAACAAAAGCAAAAACCGTTTCAAAGGATTGGGTTTCTATTTGTGTACATATGTTTGTGAATCTAGGCTATTCTAAGCTAAAAGTGGCTATAGGGAATATTAGAGAGAGAGTCTAAACTATCTAGGGTTCGGAATCCCCAAAATTATAATAGAAAATCGCTTAAAACAGAACAGTGCAGACCGAAATGGGGGGTGACACGGCCACGTCAGTACCCATTTCGGTGATCAGTTTTAGGGCGGACCAAAACGGGTACTGACACGCCCATTTCATTTTCCAGTATTTTTTCCTGCTCCGTTTTGCGCTCCGCTGCTCCTCTCCCTCGTTGAGTGGGATCCTTAGCTACCAAAATTGATCCAAAGCTTTTCAAGATGCTTCCTTTACCACTCGTTGTGAAGAATTTCACCTATAACCACAAAAACACACAACCAAGTAATAAATCCCACTGAAGTATCAACACTTAACTACAAAAATAGATGAAAGAGGGGGCAAAAAAGTATTTGGAAATGGAGTCATCAATAATCTATGATAATGTTATTAAATATGTACTAATTGACATTTGATATGAAACGATGTCGTTTTAAACCAAGATCCACTATGGAAATAACACTCATGGCCTGCATTTACTAAAGAAATATATTAACTTTGAAACATGAAACAATACACATTGCCCGCATTTACTAATATTACATATTTGTGTAATAGTTTAGTAGATGAAAATTCGAATACTTTTGGGCAGCGAAATAATTTATTTGTTGTGCTGACTACATTTAATTAAAATTTTCAAATTCAAAATTTGTGTCTACCAAATTCACTTTGCACTATACTTTTTAGATGTCCCTTAGCTTGCTTATAAATAACTACGAATTAGGTTCAGTCTTTGTATTTTTTTATTTTTTTTTGATATAGTTCTCTTTGTATGCCCATGATATTTTTGTAATTTGACAAGTGATGGGTCTATGTTCTTTTTTTTTTTTCTTTTTTTTTTTTATTTAATCCCAACATAGCAACACTAAGTCATTATAAAGCAAAAATTGATATTAGGTATTATACATACTTTATTATAATAAGATAAGATATTGTTAGAATATTATATAATATTTTGAGTATTTATTTATTTGCACTATTTAAATTTGATAAATAATATAACTTTTGAATATATATTACGTTCCATACCATCCGGGCGATGAGATTCTGCGTACAATAAACCTAATCGTGTCAGGTAGCTAGAGGTTGAACCTACGACTTTCTGTTTAGGAAACAAACGCTTTATCCTCTGACTTACAAACGCATCTGCTGGTAATACCTTTCATTCATAGAACGCAAATCACTTATTTCAATACACTTCCAAAATTTAATTCTCCAAATTAGTGCAATGAAAAGTAATACTGCTGAAATAAAATAGACATTACAAGTTATATAATATCTGTATAAATAAAATTATAAAATTTGTTTCATTGATCAACATTTAAGCATATTAGCTAAATGAGCATTGTGTTAGCCCTCAAAGGTATGGGAATAAGAATAGAGGGGGTGAGGGAGTGAGGGATGAATAGATTTTTCAATTTTTTGCAAAACTTAGTAAATTGAAGAAACTTGCATTCACTAATCAAAGTTTTAAATTAAAATAAAATACACACAGAAAATAAATTGTTACCCCTTTTTAGTATGATCCGAGTTTGTTCTTTTTAAATGTTTAGATTTAGTTGATTGAAAACTTAAAAAACGTATTTGGCAAATATGTGTTAGCTGATGGAGTTAGTGAGTTAGACAAGTTGATAGCTCTGATTTTATAAAGATGTTTGATAAATTAATTGTTAGCTTATAGCTAATTACATTAGGAGTATAATTTATTTTTTCAAAAAATTGATTAAAAAACTTTTTTAAGGGATTTTTAAAATTTAAACATTTTAAAATAATAAACTGTTAAAAAAACTAATGAATCAAAGATTCATATGCTCTCTAATCACCCATTCGCCCCTGTCATTGAGCATTATCTTCTTTGTTGTTTGCAGTGATTTCCTTGCAGAAAAAGCCACAAACACAGTCCATTAAACTTCTCCACAAGAACCAGATAACAATACCTGAAACGTGTCCAATTCTAGACCACTCTTACAATATTAGCCCTAGAAACCTCTAAATATCTCAATCTTTGCAAAAAAGAATCAAAAAATAAAAACCACCCAATTCTCCAATCATCCTTCCATTTTGGGGCATTCATTCAAGAAAAATGTTGGATTGGGTTAAGCTAGTTGTGATTCTGATCAACTACTTCGTCCACCATTCTTGGACCATCAGCAGTACAACAACCTCAATCAATGCTAAGAATCATCATGTGCAGCTTGGTCTGTTTCCTCCGAGCTGCGAACGGATCGAGTGTCCCACGTATGACCTGATTGAAGCTGGCAAAGACTATGAAATTCGTCGCTATAATTCGTCGATGTGGATGTCTACCGCTCCCATTGATGATATCTCCCTTGTTCAAGCCACAAAAACCGGCTTCCTTCGGTGAGTATATAATTCAGTTCCACCAATCAGAATATATGATTTATAAATTCTGTTGCTATTTTTTTTCCTGCTAATCTAGTTTTATTCTCAGTATTATGAGCTTTGATTCATGTCGATTATTATGAATTATGATGTGACAAATTTACAACAAAATGGTCTGTTTCTGTATCCAATTACTCGAATGAAAAAACCAATCCAGCACTTTGTTTATTAATTAGCTGATTGAGTTAGTAAATTTGACTAATTGATAGCATTAGCTTTTTGAACTAAGTCAAACACCTAATAGTGATTAAAAAAATTAAAATTGACTGATAAGTTAACTAGGTTACCAAACAACCTTTATATCTTTAATCTTTAAACACTAAATAATAGACACATATATTTAATCCATGAGTCAGTCACTTGATCTAAAAGGATGATATGTTTTGAGTAGGCTTCAAGTCCTTAACTGTAGGAGGTTTAAAAGGCACTTTTTAAGCACTAAGTTAGTCTAATTAAAGGGCAAAATGTTATTCATATGAGAAGAGTTTTCTTTTAAGAGTATACGACCACTCAGGCCAATCAAGCTGATTAGATTAAAGGTTTGTTTAGCTAGCTTGTTTACAATACCAAGTTATTGCATTAATATGGAAACAGTTCATCTGTAGTGTAGAACAGGGCACAGTTATATGTGTAACTAATTAAATAGATAACAAGTTCTATTCTAACGTATTCTATTTCTTGAATATAATTGTTTGGTTTGTAGGTTGTTTGATTA
>NXFB01000140.1:189479-206663 GCA_002525835.2 Ipomoea batatas | reverse complement strand
ATATATATATATATATAGTCATAATCAGGTGTGACCGCCCCTTAACGTGCGGTCAGTACGGCTGTACCACTATGTATACAAATATACACCACTCAATGTTAGAGAATGCAACACACAAATATGCATCGTTAGGTACGCATCACCAAAAAACACACTACTAGGTATGCAAATATACACTATACATTGTTAGCAAATGCCCCATAAGGAGCAGGGTAGTTATGATGCATTATGTTGGGTGTGTGGTGTGTTTTTTGGTGTTTTTGTGTATTTTCATTGTGGTGCATTTTCTAACATTGAGTGGTGTAACATCGATCACACGGAAAGGCGTGACCTATTTTTGTCAAATTCTAAACTTTTGTCAAATTAGGTAAGTCAACAACAAAATAATAAGCCTATTTTTCTACATTACAAAATAAGCTCATTCGTGTATATCCTCTTTTTTCTCTTTTTTAATTTATTTCTTTTCATGTAAGCACACAATTAAGCCTATTTTTCTGCATAACAAAGATGAATGTGGGTCATGTTTAATAGGAGTGTGCATACATATACAAATTTGTGTGCATTAACGAATGAGTTCACAATTTGAACATAAACAAAACCAACACGAGTGCACACCTTTAAAACCCCGCACAATACATAAGTACAAACACAATAGCACAAGTGTGCACGTATGAACGCAAAGACAAGAAATATAGATAACGACTTGGCATAAATGATGACATGCACACTAACAAATCAACAGTGCACGCTATAACCAACATACTAGGATTAAATGTGCACACTGAAATAGAAGCACACATACAACCTTGGAATGCACATAACACTACAATGCAGTACACACATACCGCATACCTTAACCCTCAAATATCGATGCACACATATCTATACTGGATTGCACATTGATTGAATATGAAATGCACACTATGAAATTGGAAGCACATAATCCTACCAAAAATATAATTCTATGAGAAAATATACTCACTGAAATCATGTGTAATATCTACAAATAATAATATCAGGATTCTAATTGCACAGACAAATTATTAATTCACCCCTCCATAAATAAATGTAAATAAATAATCCTACAAATTTAAAAAAAATCATGACTATACATGAACCTGGTATCAAAGGCTCATATTAGTCCTTAATTCTTATGTGGGAAGAAGTTTTCATATGATCATATATATATATATATATATATATATATATATATATAGTTTGTGTGTATGTGTGTATTCTCATTATTAAGCAATCACATTTGGTATGAAAGCACTGTTGATATATGAACAACACAGTTTTGCAATCGATTGCACAATTTGATTCTTAGCTTGTTAGGATGTCATTGACAATGATGCCTCATCCGATTGTATCATTGCTTAAATTGATAGTAAAATTGTTTGCCAACCCATGCGCTCACACACACACACACACACACTCCTATTGTATGTATATGACAAATACTTTTTGATGGCCTGGGCCTCAGAACATGGAGACATAATTTTTTTCTATTATAATACTAACTTTTTTTTTTTTTTTTGAAAACCAACGATTAACTTTGATTAGAGTAAAAGACTGGAAATCAGTCAGGAGGGACCGAGTCCCAGTACAAAATGTTAGCCTGAGAACAGGCTGCAGAAACAAGAGTATGAGCAATAACATTTGCTGATCTTGGAATCAAACTAATAATGCAAGAATTAAACGTGGACATTGCCGCCTTGCACGCATCGAGCAGTAGACCGACGTATAATACTAATTTAAAATTGTGTTTTATCTCAATTAAATATAAATTAATAATGATGATGATGATGATAATAATAATAATTAATAATAATAATAATAATAATAATAATAATAATAATGTGTAGTGAGTAATTTTAATTTGTTTTTCTTTCCAAATAAATCACTACCAAACTTGCTTTGAACTAGGAAAAATTCTGATAATAATTTTTAGTTGAGATGAAATAATATAAAAAATAAATTTCAATTTGGTATTAGAGCTAGTAAAATGTCTAAAATTAGAACATTTTCACTACATGATTAAAAAGATAAAAATAAACCTACTCTTAGTTTAACATTTTAGTTCAAAAATATATTTGTCCATATTTCAAGGCTAAAGTGACCCCTGGCCTACTGCGAAATTTTCACAAAAATTTAAAATAATAATTTCTAAAAAAATAATTCTAGTCCCAATATCAATGAAAATTCAAGGTCTACGATACCCACACTCTCACACTTTCTTTGAAATCGATTCACTTTCTCCCAGTTGTGCTAGAAGCATTGAATCATTGATTTTTTAGCACTCATGGATTATATGCATAAATATATTCGAGCACTCAAATATATTATTTTCAACAAAATTTAACAAAAGGAACACTTCTAAATTATATTTAATGGGAAATGTTAGCCAAATAAAAAGAAGAAAGGAGTGAGTTTTTTAGGGAGAGGAAAACAAAGTTTTGATTATTCAAAGACAGTTTTGATTATTCAAAGACGTTGTAGCTATCATACCAAAGATCATGTCCAACACAAGGTATTTATATGTGAAGTGGAATTCATTAACATTCATGGCTTTGACTTTCATAACCTCCAATTTAGTATGAAATAATACCTGAGGTTACAAACCTTACAAATTAAAATTTGAAGTTAAAAATTAAATCACTTGAAAATAAGGAGAATTTAATCATCCTCAACTAATTTGAACCTAAAAGATGTTCACACCAGTAGAGATTACTATTCAGGATATCACAACTTCAGAAGACAAATCTAACCGGAAGACCTTGGTCATATAGGTCAGGTTAGTAGACCTCCACATGCCAGCTCTGTAGAGAGCTCGTAAACCTTCAGTTAGGTCAAGACGAGAACTTGGTAGACCTTCACTTGCTCAGCAAATCCTGATTTCACTAGCTCGATAGATCTCAATCTCACCAACTCGCTAATTCTTGATTTCACTTGCTGGACAGATCTCTAGCATGCCAACTTGGTAGAGGGTAACAGTAGACCACACAAGTTCTAAAATCATTTTTCTCAACTAAAATGTGTATACTTTGAGAATCAATTTTTTATTAACATATTATTTATTTTGAGTTATAATACGGAGTATATCTAATTAAATCTTTCACTTATAAGGATCCAAGTCCACTTTGACTCAATTCAAATTAAAAGTAAATCTTGACCCACTCAAATTTTTACCTCAAAACAGTCATTTTACTTAACCAATTTTAGCTACTTTTCTAACCATCCCTAACCTATCTACATCTGTGCCTACTATGCATGTACTTAGATGAGCTCATTGTATAGCCGCTCCTAGCTAGCCAGTTGGTTTACAATTCCAGGCTAGAGATGTTGGACCAATGGGACATAGAAAGATATAGGTTGGGCCATGGAAAGATATATCACCTTTGGTAGTTATCATTCAATCATTTCTGATAGTGAAGCTTTTCTTTATATATGCATTTATGGCTTTATGAATGCCTTAGCAACAGCGTGGCAATAACATAAACACACACGCCTCTCCTCTTTGAGTTTAAATATTTTCTTCTTCATTTTGATTTTGCTACACGTTTTAGATATATACTAAATAATCTTATCCCAGTTAGTACTATGTGGTGTTTTCTTTAATTTACAACAACCTCAACCCATCATAAATGGATAACCCCTCCTTGCTCCACAAAAATTAACTAATTTTAGATATAAAATAGATGCCAATGAACTTGTGATTAAGTGGCATGAAGTGAGATATTGACTCTTTGTGCTTCAATAAGTTGACAAAGTATATATGAACAGATAATACAATGTAACAAAGTTAATAGTATTAGAAAAAAAGATATAAAATAGATGACAATCAAATAATCATATATGTTTCATGCATCAATAATTTTGATCAATTATCGCATCGCAACTATGAATCATATCCAGTAGTTCACTTTAAATAAGTTATATTGATGTTAAAAAGACATTTGATATTTATTAGTAATAAAACCTATAACTATTGTTGAACATCTAAATTGATTTATCATAACTCATTACAGGAAATTAAAAATCAAATTTTCCAACGAAAAATTCATTGATAAATTAGTGAAGTCCGTAGATATTTAATTTAACAATCAATTTTCATCAATAAAACATTAAAATATACAGATATTTAAGCGATAACTATTTCATTTGTTGCTAAATATATTGATATTTTTCATTTTCTTATAGTGACTTAAACATTATACTTCTAACAAAGGTATGTTTATGTATATGTATGTGTTGCATTGTTTATACATACACTTGTAGAAGTATAATGAACATAAATAATTGCACTGTCATATCATTAAACTATTTGCACCTTTATATACTAATTATTAGATAACTAACAATTATGATTATGAGTTGTTTTTTTATCAATTCCAATTAAACAACTTGTACATTATTAATTCAACTTAAATATTATAACAAGTAACTATTTAAATAATGAAATTTAATAATTTCTAGAAATTAAAAAAATATAAATTATTGACATCTTTAAAAATAAAAAGTCGAAAATGTCGGCATATTAAAGAAGCTTAGCAAAGTTAGGTGCAAACCGTCCGAAACGCTGTGCTAATATAACAGGTGTTGGGATGGTAGGAAGCAAAATACGAGACATGAGCTGCCATTACACCAATATATAAAAGGAGATGTTCCCCAACTATATCAATATTTCAATTCCATTTTTCCACCCATAANATATATATATATATATATATGGAGAGAGAGATATTGCCAAGCACCTTGTGCTTAAATGGCATGTAGTGGCCTCTCTCATATAGGAGGTCATGAGTTCCACTCTTAGTGGAGGTGATATCGATATTGGCTCTGCTTAATCATCAATCCAAATCTCTAAGAAAAATTCTAAACTTTTGTCAAATTAGGTAAGTCAACTACAAAATAAGTTTATTTTTCTACATTACAAAATAAGCTCATCCGTGTATATCATCTTTTTTCTCTTCTTTAATTTATTTCTTTTCATGTAAGCACACAATTATGCCTATTTTTCTACATAACAAAGACGAATATGTTTAATGGGAGTGTGCATACATATACAAATTTGTGTGCATTAACGAATGATTTCACAATTTGAACACAAACAAAATCAACACGAGTGCACGCCTTTAAAACCTCGCACAATGCATAAGTACAAACACAATAGCACAAGTGTGCACGTATGAACACAAAGACAAGAAATATAGACAACGACTTGACATAAATGACGATATGCACACTAACAAATCAGTAGTGCACTTGATGCCTGATTTAGTGCACACTGAAATATTGGAATGCACATAACACTACAATGCAGTGCGCACATACCGTATACTTAACTCTCAAATATCGATGCACACAAATCTATACTAGATTGCACATTGCGAAAATGTTAAATAAACCTGGAAACGCCAAGGGGGTGAAGAAGGATGAAACGTGGAGTTGCGAGAGGGTAAAACTCGTTAAAAATTCATGCACCCCTGCACATGAGAGAGAGCCTCTAAGCTAAATAAGTTAATTAGTCGTAAAGAACCCTTGTATAAATAGTGGGGCAAATCTTCTTTCCCAGCCAATGTGGGACAAAAGCTACATAAACTTTTTCTTCACCGAAATTCCATCTCAAATGGTAAGAACCAATTTCTCATTCACCCATTTTCCATTTTGAGCGTACAATATATCGATCTCTTTGTTTAACTACGAAGAACTCGTATCTACATTGACCTGACCCAAATCGAATGTAGACCTCACTTTAAATTGTACCAAAAAATGGCCACTTAAAATGCCATTTTATTGCTACTTTTCCAATAGACTATACATGAACCTGGAATTAAAGGCTCATATTAGTCCTTAATTCTTATGTGAGAAAAGGTTCTCATATGATCTTGTGTATATATATAGTTTGTGGGTATGTGTGTATTCGCATTATTATGCAATCACATCTATATATATATATTAAAACAGAAGTGCTAGCTTTCCCGCTCATTTTAGTCCAAAAATTTTGAAATCGGTCAACACAATATTATATAATAATTCCTTATCAGAAATTCTAACATTTCTTATCATTCCTTATTTATGGTTAAAATTGATAAAATATTCAAAATATTATTCCATTCTTTATTATACACGGAAATTAATGAAATATTTTATTCAATTCTATTCATGTTTTATATATATATATATATATATATATATATATATATATATATATATATATATTACTATATGATGTATATTATAGTATTCAAAAAAAAATATTACTATACTATGTTAATATATGTAATTAAATTCATCTCATAATAATATTCTAAAAAAAATTCAACAATCAAATTACTATATGATGTATATTATAGTATTAAAAAAAATTGCAATATTATGTTAATGTACGTAATTAATTTCTCTCATGATAATATGCCAATGCAATTCAATTATGGTTCCAAATATTTTAATCTTGAGTATTTTTTTCATTTTATATTCGTAAACAATCAAACTACTATATGATGTATATTATAGTATTAAAAAAATATTACTATATTATGTTAATGTACGTAACTTCTAAAAGAAATAAACTTTCAATAAATTAGTTAAAAACATATCCTAGATCTACAAATATTGAACCACAAAGTCTATTATGGACTTATTATTTAAATGATGATCTAGAGATGTTTTGATTGTGTTACATTTATGGGTTGAAAAATATTTAGAAACAAAACTAAATGGTTTCCAGACATCTATTAATATTTATGATAACAAACAAAAGTTTATGGCAAAAACTTGTGTGTAACCATCTCATGGCCTCAATCCGTGAGACGGGTCGTATATTTAATTAATGAGGTAAAAAATCCGACTCATTAATCAAATATCCGACCCGTCTTATGGATTGAGACTTGTAAGACGGTGTTACACAAGTGTTACTCAAAGTTTAAAATATCACTAATGTAAATTTTGACACAAAACTCATATATCAATGTAAAATTTTAAAATAAGAATGTCTTTTCATGCAAGAAAAAAAATTATAGAATATTTATCAATATATATATAATAAAAAAATTATCCATTTCTCTTTTTATCCATTTATGTAGACATATATTATATTTATAGTATTTTGTACAATATGAAAATATATACACATATTTGTTTATATAATTGTGATTACTGGTGTAATTATACACGTTAATTACTACAATGATTACTTATAAAAAATTTATTTTAAAATATATCTAAACTCATACTCTTAATTAAAAATTCAAAAATATTTAAAAATTTGTCTAAATATGTAATATATATAGTTAGGGACTACATTAATACATATAAATTTAAAAATTAAATTCTTTTAATTTGTAAATGTCATTTTCTTAATTATAGTTAACAAAATATAAAATATAATTAAAAATAAAATTATAAAATTAACAAAATGTGTATTCATAAATATTTATATTTTTAAAAATGCATACATACATATACTCATGCAATATATTAATCATACAAAATTAAAATGCTAATTTTTTAATTTCTAAAGTTAATTATTTTAATTATAATATATCAATATAAATTATAATTACAGAAATTATACTATAGAATTTGCATATATATATATATATACACACACACACACACACACATATTAATAAATATTATTTGTATATACACTGTATTACACAATCATATAAGAAAATGCGTCTAATTAGAGTTTAAAATCACATATACAAAAGTTAAAATTTATATTTTTTTAATTTCTAAGTATAATTTTCTTAGTTATTATTCATATTGTTAGAATTATAATATATATGAAATACGATTAGGAATAATTCAATTTAATTATGTAATTTTTTCTATATAAATTTATATAAATATGTACATGATTAGAGATTATATTAATTATACAAAATTTTAATTTTGTATGCTATGATAATAGATAATTAAACAAATATATGAAAATTCAACTATATTATTATATTGTACATTTTAATATATTTATATTTTAAAATTTCTTTATTTAAATTCATAATAAAAAAAATTCCGTGCAATGCACGGGTAAAACACTAGTTGGGTATCAAAGCACTGTTGATATATGAACACCGCAGTTTTGCAATCAATTGCACAATTTGATTCTTGTTAGGATGTCATTGACAATGATGCCTCATCCAATTTTATCATTGCTTAAATTGATAGTAAAATTGTTTGCCAACTCATGCGCTTACACAAACACATATATTTATTTAACATGTCCTATTGTATGTATAGGACAAATACTTTTTGATGGGCCTCAAAACATGGAGACGTAATTTTTTTCTATTTTAATACTAACTTTAAAATTGTGTTTTATCTCAATTAAATATAAATTAATAATAATAATAATGATGATGATGATGATGATGTGTAGTGAGTAATTTTGTTTTTCATTCCAAATGAATCACTATCAAACTTGCCTTGAAGTAGGAAAAATTTTGATAATAATTTTTAGTTGAGATGAAATAATATAAAAATTTCAATTTGGTATTAGAGCTAGGAAAATGTCTTAAATTATAACATTTGCACTACATGATTAAAAAAATAAAAATAAACCTACTCTTAGTTTAACATTTTAGTTCAAAAATATATTTGTCAAATTTTCACAAAAATTAAAAAATAATAATTTCTCAAAAAAAATAATAATTGTAGTCTCAATATCAATGAAAATTCAAGGTCCGTCCCACACTTTCTTTGAAACCGATTCACTTCCTCCCCATGACGCTAGAAGCATTGAATCGTCGATTTTTTTATAGCACTCACTAGATTACATAAATAAATTTGAGCACTCAAATATATTATTTTCAACAAAGTTGAACAAAAGGAACACTTCTATACTATATTTAATGTGAAATGTTAGCCAAATAAAAAGAAGAAAAGACTGAGTTTCTTAGGGAGAGGAAAAGAGAGTTTTGATTATTCAAAGACGTTGAACCTATCATACCAATTACCAAACATCATGTCCAACAGAAGGCATTTATACGTGAAGTGAATTCATTAGCATTCATGACTTTTAATTTCATAACCTCCAATTTAATATGAAATAATACCTGAGATTACAAACCTTACAAATTAAATTCTCAATTTAAAAATTAAAACGCTTGAAAATAACGAGAATTTAATGATTCTCAACTAATATGTTAACACCAGTAGAGATTATTATTCAAGAGATCACAACTTCAACAAATCTAACCGGAAGACCTTGGTCATATAGGTTAGGTTGGTAGACCTCCACATGCCAGCTCTATAGAGAGCTTGTAAACCTTCAGTTAGATAAAGGAGAGAACTTGGCAGACATTCGATCACTAGCTCAGCAAATCCCCATTTCACTAGCTCGACAGATCTCGATCTCACCAACTCGGCAATTCTCGATTTCACCCGCTAGACACATCTCTAGCATGCCAACTTGGCATAGGCTAACAATAGACCACACAAGTTTTACTGTTGTAGAGTTAGGGAAAATCAATTTTTTCAACTAAAATGTGTATACTTTAAGAATCAATTTTTTTTAACGTATTATTCATTTTAAGTTATATTATATCTAATTAAATCTTTCACTTATAAGGATCCAAATCCACTTTGACTTGATTCAAATTAAAAGTAAATCCTGACCCGCTCAAAATTTTACCTCAAAATAACCATTTTACTTAACCAATTTTAGCTACTTTTCGATCTAACCATCCCTAACCTATCTACATCTGTGCCTACTATGCATGTACTTAGATGAGCTCATTGTATAGCCGCTCCTAGCTAGCCAGTTGGTTTACAATTCCAGGCTAGAGATGTTGGACCAATGGGACATAGAAAGATATAGGTTGGGCCATGGAAAGATATATCACCTTTGGTAGTTATCATTCAATCATTTCTGATAGTGAAGCTTTTCTTTATATATGCATTTATGGCTTTATGAATGCCTTAGCAACAGCGTGGCAATAACATAAACACACACGCCTCTCCTCTTTCATTTTAAATATTTTCTTCTTCATTTTGATTTTGCTACACGTTTTAGATATATACTAAATAATCTTATCCTAGTTACTACTATGTGGTGTTTTCTTTAATTTACAACAACCTCAACCCATCATAAATGGATAACCCCTCCTTGCTCCACAAAAATTAACTAATTTTAGATATAAAATAGATGCCAACGAACTTGTGATTAAGTGACATGAAGTGAGATATTGACTCTTTGTGTTTCAATAGGTTGACAAAGTATATATGAACAGATAATACAATGTAACAGAGTTAATAGTATTAAAAAAAAAAGATATAAAATAGATGACAATCAAATAATCATATGTTTCATGCATCAATAATTCGATCAATTATCGCATCGCAACTATGAATCATATCCAATAGTTCACTTTAAATAAGTTATATTGATGTTAAAAGATATTTGATATTTATTAGTAAACCTATAACTATTGTTGAACATATAAATTGATTTATCATAACACATTACAAGAAAAATCAAAAATTTCAACGAAAAATTCATTGATAAATTAGTGAAGTCCGTAGATATTTAATTAAAAGTCAATTTTCATCAATAAAACATTAAAATATACTGACTTAAACAATATACTTCTAACAAAGGTATGTTTATGTATATGTAATTATGTATGTGTTGAATTGTTTATACATATACTTGTAGAAGTATAATGAACATAAATAATTGCACTATCATATCATTAAACTATTTGCACCTTTATATATATACTAATTATTAGATAACTAACAATTATGATTATGAGTTGTTTTTTTTTATCAATTCCAATTGAACTACTTGTACATTATTAATCCAACTTAAATATTATAACAAGTAACTATTTAAATAATGAAATTTAATAATTTCTAGAAATTAAAAAAATTATTGACATCTTTAAAAATAAAAAGTCGAAAATGTCGGCATATTAAAGAAGCTTAGCAAAGTTAGGTGCAAACCGTCCGAAACGCTGTGCTAATATAACAGGTGTTGGGATGGTAGGAAGCAAAATACGAGACATGAGCTGCCATTACACCAATATATAAAAGGAGATGTTCCCCAACTATATCAATATTTCAATTCCATTTCCACCCATAAATTATACCTCTACATTTCACCCATGCATACTTTTCTTGCAATGTATTTTTTTCTATGGTGAAATTATTCAAATATTTAAATTAAAAGGTTGTATTTTATATATGTTAGAGATGAAAATGAGCTTGGATATATATATATATATATATATATATNAAGAAAGTGTGGTAATTTTGTTTTTCATTCCAAATGAATCACTATCAAACTTGAGTAGGAAAAATTTTGATAATAATTTTTAGTTGAGATGAAATAATATAAAAATTTCAATTTGGTATTAGAGCTAGGAAAATGTCTTAAATTATAACATTTGCACTACATGATTAAAAAAATAAAAATAACCCTACTCTTAGGACATTTTAGTTCAAAAATATATTTGTCAAATTTTCACAAAAATTAAAAAATAATAATTTCTCAAAAAAAATAAAAAAATTCTAGTCTCAATATCAATGAAAATTCAAGGCCCGTCCCACACTTTCTTTGAAACTGATTCACTTCCTCCCAGTGGCGCTAGAAACATTGAATCGTCAATTTTTTTTTTTTTTTGAGAGCAATAGTCAATTTTTTTTTAGTACTCACTAGATAACATAAATAAATTTGAGCACTCAAATATATTATTTTCAACAAAGTTGAACAAAAGGAACACTTCTAAATTATATTTAATGTGAAATGTTAGCCAAATAAAAAGAAGAAAAGACTGAGTTTCTTAGGGAGAGGAAAACAGAGTTTTGATTATTCAAAGACGTTGAACCTATCATACCAATTACCAAACATCATGTCCAACAGAAGGCATTTATACGTGAAGTGGAATTCATTAGCATTCATGACTTTGAATTTCATAACCTCCAATTTAATATGAAATAATACCTGAGATTACAAACCTTACAAATTAAATTCTCAATTTAAAAATTAAAACGCTTGAAAATAACGAGAATTTAATGATTCTCAACTAATATGTTAACACCAGTAGAGATTATTATTCAAGAGATCACAACTTCAACAAATCTAACCGGAAGACCTTGGTCATATAGGTTAGGTTGGTAGACCTCCACATGCCAGCTCTATAGAGAGCTCGTAAACCTTCAGTTAGATAAAGGAGAGAACTTGGCAGACATTCGATCACTAGCTCAGCAAATCCCCATTTCACTAGCTCGACAGATCTCGATCTCACCAACTCGGCAATTCTCGATTTCACCCGCTAGACACATCTCTAGCATTCCAACTTGGCATAGGCTAATAATAGACCACACAAGTTTTACTGTTGTAGAGTTAAGGGAAAATCAATTTTTTCAACTAAAATGTGTATAGTTTGAGAATCAATTTTTTTTTAACGTATTATTCATTTGGAATAAGGGTCAAATAGGCCACTGAACTACACACGAAACTGCAATTAGGCCATTGAACTCAAAAATAATGCAATTGGGTCCCTGAACTACACAAATCCATGCAAATTAACCCAAAGTGACTTGTTTGACTTGATCTTCCGATTACCAACTTTAAAAATAATATTTTAAAACAATTTTAAATAAAATAATTAATTAAAATTTAAAATTAAAAAAAATCCAATTGACTTGTTCATGTTTTTTTTTATTTTAATTTTAATTAATTAATTAATTTAAAATTATTTTAAAATATTATTTTTAAAGTTAGTAACGGAAGATCAAGTCAACAAGTCACTTTGAGTTAATTTGCATGAATTTGTGTAGTTCAGGGATCCAATTGCATTGTTTTTGAGTTCGATGACCTAATTGCAGTTTAGTGTGTAATTCGGTGGCCTATTTGACCATTATTCCTATTCATTTTAAGTTATAATATATCTAATTAAATCTTTCACTTATAAGGATCCAAATCCACTTTAACTTGATTCAAATTAAAAGTAAATCCTGACCCGCTCAAAATTTTACCTCAAAATAACCATTTTACTTAACCAATTTTAGCTACTTTTCTAGCCAAACCATTTTACTTAACCAATTTTAGCTACTTTTCTAACCATCCCTAACCTATCTACATCTGTGCTTACTATGCATGTACTTAGATGAGCTCATTGTATAGCCGCTCCTAGCCAGTTGGTTTACAATTCCAGGCTAGAGATGTTGGACCAATGGGACATAGAAAGATATAGGTTGGGCCATGGAAAGATATATCACCTTTGGTAGTTATCATTCAATCATTTCTGATAGTGAAGCTTTTCTTTATATATGCATTTATGGCTTTATGAATGCCTTAGCAACAGCGTGGCAATAACATAAACACACACGCCTCTGATCTCCTCTTTCATTTTAAATATTTTCTTCTTCATTTTGATTTTGCTACACGTTTTAGATATATACTAAATAATCTTATCCCAGTTAGTACTATGTGGTGTTTTCTTTAATTTACAACAACCTCAATCCATCATAAATGGATAACCCCTCCTTGCTCCACAAAAATTAACTAATTTTAGATATAAAATAGATGCCAATGAACTTGTGATTAAGTGGCATGAAGTGAGATATTGACTCTTTGTGCTTCAATAAGTTGACAAAGTATATATGAACAGATAATACAATGTAACAAAGTTAATAGTATTAAAAAAAAAGATATAAAATAGATGACAATCAAATAATCATATATGTTTCATGCATCATTAATTTTGATCAATTATCGCATCGCAACTATGAATCATATCCAGTAGTTCACTTTAAAAAAGTTATATTGATGTTAAAAGATATTTGATATTTATTAGTAAACCTATAACTATTGTTGAACATATAAATTGATTTATCATAACACATTACAAGAAAAATCAAAAATTTCAACGAAAAATTCATTGATAAATTAGTGAAGTCCGTAGATATTTAATTAAAAGTCAACTTTCATCAATAAAACATTAAAATATCAGTTCTTATATCGTGGACCGCGGTCCACAATGCATTGTGGACCGCGGATCCCCAAAACGACGTCGTTTTGATTAATGAAACATACGGATGAATTCGCGCCACTCACTTTCTTTTCATATATACTGCAGTTTCTTTTCATATATACTGCAGTTTCTTTTCTATATATACCACTCACTTTCTTTTCAAATATACTGCAGTTTCTTTTCAAATATACTGCAGTTTCTTTTCATATATACTGCAGTTTCTTTTCATATATACTGCACTTTCTTTTTAACATAACTGCAGTTTCCTTTCAACACAACTGCAGTTACTTTTGGATATAACTATAGTTTCATTCGATAATATACAACTGTAGTTTTATATGAAAAGAAACTGCAGTATATATGAAAAGAAACTGCAGTATATATGAAAAGAAACTGCAATATATATGAAAAGAAACTGCAGTATATATGAAAAGAAAGTGAGTGGCGCGAATTCATCCGTTTATTTCATTAATCAAAACGACGTCGTTTTGGGACCGCGGTCCACAATGCATTGTGGACCACGGTCCACGATATAATTTGCGTTAAAATATATAGATATTTAACTATTTAATTTGTTGCTAAATCTGTTAATTTTTTTTCATTTTCTTATAGTGACGTAAACATTATACTTCTAACAAAGGTATGTTTATGTATATGTAATTATGTATGTGTTGCATTGTTTATACATACACTTGTAGAAGTATAATGAACATAAATAATTGCACTATCATATCATTAAACTATTTGCACCTTTATATACTAATTATTAGATAACTAACAATTATGATTATGAGTTGTTTTTTTTATCAATTCCAATTAAACTACTTGCACATTATTAATTCATCAACTTAAATATTATAACAAGTAACTATTTAAATAATGAAATATAATAATTTCTAGAAATAAAAAAAAAATTATTGACATCTTTAAAAATAAAAAGTCGAAAATGTCGGCATATTAAAGAAGCTTAGCAAAGTTAGGTGCAAACCGTCCGAAACGCTGTGCTAATATAACAGGTGTTGGGATGGTAGGAAGCAAAATACGAGACATGAGCTGCCATTACACCAATATATAAAAGGAGATGTTCCCCAACTATATCAATATTTCAATTCCATTTCCACCCATAAATTATACCTCTACATTTCACCCATGCATACTTTTCTTGCAATGTATTTTTTTCTATGGTGAAATTATTCAAATATTTAAATTAAAAGGTTGTATTTTATATATATGTTAGAGATGAAAATGAGCTTGGATATNACAATTTGGACATATTTTATAATTCTAAAATAAAAACCCAAATTTGTTTTTAAAAAATAAAATGAAAAATAGAAAGCATCATTTTCTGCAACTAAACATGCATGCCCTTAATAATTTTAAAAGCGACAGCAAGAGATGACCATTAGCGATTTGGTTTGTTTAATCTTTTGAAATCAAAGCAACTTGTTAAAAGTACAATTCTAAAAACTGTGACACCACCAAAAGAAACACACTTGAAATCATGTGTTTCAATTTGATTTGATGTAGCTTGATTCAGAACCTCCACTTAAAAGTGTGTACTTTTACCTTATCAAATCATTAAACAAAATCTTGTAAATCTAGTTACACTATCATTTGAGTACTCTAAGATAACATTTTTAGTGTTTGAGGTGACATTTTCTTCTATATTTAATTGTTAATTATACTGTTATCTTGTTTGTAATAATACTCTATGAAAAATTTTATAATATCGTGAGTTATAAGAGCAATTATCATGTATACATAACATGTTTTCATTTTTTTTTTCCAAAAAACTTTTGTATGTGGCCACTGGGTAGCTATCGTGTCTGCAAGGTGCATCTCCATCATTTATTTATTTTATCTAAAACTTAGCTCTTGTGTAGAAGAACCTCAAGATACTATCTCCTCTGCCACTTTATTTTCTCAAAGATAAGCCTCACTCAAAAACTTCCATTNTTTTTGTTTTTTTTTTTAAATTAAAAAATTAAAATGACAAATTTGTCCTTCATTCGTCGGAAAATAGTTACTGGTGACCGAAATGTGACCAGAATTTGATCGGAAGGACCAAATGTGGTAGGGATTTAAAAGTCGTGGGACTAAATCTGGAAATTTTAATAGTCAGGGACCAAAAGTAAAAATGATCACAAACTCGTGGGACCAAAAGTGGAAATAACTCAATGATCTATCATGTTAAGAGGCTTTAAATATTTTGACTAAAGAATCATAGGTTGATCCGAGTAATGTTGAGCTGGAAATTGATTGCTTGAATGCCTGTCATAGTACTTATCAATGGTGGGGCGTCGCATTTCTCTTATGCATGCTGGCTATGTTGTGAGAGATTGTACGTTTCTCTTTAATTAGTTCTATAGTTTTTTTTTTTCCCGCAAAGGAAACCGTAATCACTATGCAAAAGTATGCACTTGATAAATTTTACCTTGTGATCCTAACCAATAAAAAATCATGATAAAAGATTTGCGAACCATTTAGCATGTTCTCTCACTATGGTGACATGGTGATGTGAAAATTTAAAATCCTAAAATTTGTATTCGTGAACTTGTTACCTTATAGTAATAGTAATATCATTTCTTTGATTTTGCTATTAAAAAAAATATACAAAATGTATTAATTTCATTTTTGGTCATAGATTTATAGATTTATAGGTGACATTCTACTTTTAATCTTTTCTTTTTTCTTTCAAAACATCTTTCTTTGATCTTAGTATTATTGTGGCATGACAATTTTGTCTTTCATCAACAAAACCGTTTAAATTCCGTAAAATGCAAAGGCATTTAGGTCTTCTTCAATTATTATTTTTTTCAAAAAATAAAAACAAAAATATAGCGAGTAAACCCACTTTGTATAAGAAAAATTAAAATATCTTTGTATTTAACGACATTTCAATAAATTTGTTGACGGGGTACCAAAAATGGTTATGCCATAATAATACTTAGACAAAAAAGAGATGTTCTAAAAATGAATGACTAAAAATAAATTGTTACATATAAATCTAAGACCAAAAATGAAATTAACTATCTACAAAATTTAAAAAATTCTCTCTGTTTTTTTTTTCCATCAACCAGAGAAATTCTCCTATTTCATAGACATTATTAATGGATATGAAAGCTGATAGATTTAACATCCTAACCTCATGTTCAGCAATTTAATTATAAATCTTTATAAGGATTCTCTTAATTTT